>BQNB010003891.1:0-111526 GCA_026074375.1 Tanacetum coccineum
CAGTGATTGAAGGCCAAACGAGTGGTCCTTTTTCAACAGAGGCAAGAATCATTCTTCCATGAGGTCTATTCAACATATACAGTTCCATTCGGCTCTTCCAAGAATCATACAAGTGTTTTTCAAGCATTGGTGGTTTGTTGTCTCCTCCTGAAAGAAGTGACTTATCGGCAAGAGTCGTCATTGTGGTATCAAAAAGATTACAAATTGATCGATCGGTGGTAGAAAGAAATTGTGTTTGGTTATGTGATTGTTGAGTCTTGAAATGAAACTACACGGGATTTTACAATTCTCGACAAAACCGGGAAAACAAGTTAATGTTTCATGGGATTTTACAAGTCAAAGAAATAACCGTATAATTTAGAAATTTGAGTTAGTGTGTCTTAAATGGAATTGACTAGTTCGGTTGACAAAGGGACAAACTAGTTCGGTTCAGCTGGTTCGGCTCTGCTTGTTCGGTTATCTAGTTCGGTTATCAAACAAAACAGCTAGTTCGGTCCTTCTAGTTCGGTTCCAACTAGACTTAAATCTCGTTCGGTTCTAACTAGTGAGCACTCGTTCGGTTCCAACTGACAGGAGTCTAGTTCGGTTCCAACACAGATGAACTAGTTCGGTTCTTGAAACAGACAACTCGTTCGGTTGCCAAAGAGATACTAGTTCGGTTCCCACTATAACTGAGCTAGTTCGGTTCTCTTGATCGGCTTACTCGTTCGGTGACCTTGTTCAGTTGTGCTCGTTCGGTTCTAACTACTACGAAACTTAAATTTTCAAAACTCAAAAAGACATATTTTTTGAATGGTTTTTAGCAAAAATTCTTGTACAACTAGTGTTACTAACCCTATAGAAACTATAAAAATGAAAACTTTAAGGTTTTTACACCAAAAAAATTTGAATCAAAAATTTTGTTCTTTATAAAGATTTTGAACACAAATCACAAGATAAACACAAAAACTAAACACACCACTCCATGGCTCTTGATACCAATTGAAGAAACATGTAATCTTATGATCTAAACCAAGAACAAGAGAGAGATGTGGGTTGTGATGTTTAGATAGAGAAAGTGATGGAATGGATGATGTTATTACTATGTGGAAATATGGAAGAAATGAAAACAACCAACCCCTCTCCAAGGCTAGGAGAGGGCTTATATAGTTACATGATGGCCGGCCCATGGGCTATGATGGGCTTCCCATGGGCCTTGGGCCGGATTAGCTTCTATACTAAACATGAAACAATCTACGAGCTAAGACCTATTACAACTTGGAAGTGACCGACACTTTTTGTGTTTCCAACAATATTTCACATGACCTAAGAAAAATTAAGCAGAGTTTTGTTTCCAAGAAATGACATAAATCGCTTGAACTTCAACCTGACTTATTTCGCATGCAAACATGTTTCGCATACATGTTTTGCCTGAGAACATATTTTTCTAGATTCAACCCTGCATATTTCGCTAGTTTCAAACAGCACACATATTTTGCTAGCTTAAAAAAACGTATTTTTTCATAAAAATCACCAAAAACACACCCTTTTTGATGTTTTACCTTGATTTTTCTCACAACTAGTTATCTTAGGCCTAGATCTTGCTTAAAAACATAAACTTTAACACTTTTAAACACAAAAATCCAGGCTTTGATTTTTTAAACCACGCGACAAAAAATAACCAAAAAACGATCTAAACAAGATACAAACGCACACAAGCTTACGATATCACCCCATGGCGACTGATACCAATTGTATAAGCATCAAATCACTTAACAAATAAGCAAAAGAAAGTCTAGAGAGAGAAAGGAGGGTTGTAGCACTCAGAGAGAGAAAGGAAGGAAAAGTGTATTAAGAAAGAACCAAATGAAACAACCAACCCTCTCCAAGGTGTGGAGAGGGGTATTTATACCAATGCTATGGCCGGTCAACATAAGGGAGTCTTATGTTGACCCGGTTAGCTTGGTAAGTTTCCAAATATTATGCTACGAGCTATTCTACAATATATTAGAAGTGACCAAGTCTTTTCTCAATTTCTAACAGATCTTCATTGGAGTACCAATGGGATCACAAGTTTCCATTCAATATTTTTTAAGTATTTCTAACACGTAGTTGGACTGGTTTATGAAGATGCCACAGGGGATTGGTTAACTTGTAAACCAAGGAAAAATGTCATTTCCCCCATCATCGACATTTCAAAGCGGCTTTTCATAAGGTCAAAAAATAATTGGGTATATCTAGGGTTTGTAGAACCAAAGATAATATCATCTACATAGATTTGTACTACTAAGATGTGGTCATCAAAGCATCTTATAAACAGCGTTGGATCAATGGTTCCTTTGTTGAAGTGATTGGGAAACTTTGACAATTTGTTGTACCATGCCTTTGGTGCTTGCTTTAACCCATAGAGTGCCTTCTTAAGCTTTTAGACATGACTTGGATGATCAGCATTGATGAAACCTTTAGGTTGACACACGTACACGTCTTCTTTTAACCAACCATGCAAGAAAGCAGTTTTCACGTCCATTTGGAATATGATGAACAATTTGTGTGCGGCATATGCCAAAAATATCCTGATACCTTCCATCTTAGCAACCGGAGCGAAGGATTCTTCAAACTATATTCCTTCCTCTTGACGGTACCCTCTTACAACTAGATGAGTCTTGTTTCTAATGACCGTGTTCTCTTCATCATGCTTGTTTTTGAATAACCATTTCAAAGCAAGGGGTTTTATGTTATCTGGAGCAGGAACTAACACCCATACGTCAAGCCTTTTGAACTGGAGAAGCTCTTCTTGAATTGAGTCAATCCATGCAGGGTCGGTCATAGCCTCTTTGACATTTCTTGGTTCCATAGTGCTCATAGTCAGTGCGTAGATGCACATTTCACCATCGATTCGTACTTGTTTCTTGTCAAAATTGGTCGTGAGGGTTCTCCTATTACATGTTCCAAGGGATGATCTTTAGTCCATTGATAATCATGTTGGTACAGTTGATAAAATGTATGCATGTTCGATGGATCCACATATTGTGAAGATGATTATTTAGTAGCACTTGTGGATAGTGGAGCAAATGGGTTCTTGAATACATATCCATCAAACATTACATTGGGAGCATTATCAGCAACTATTTTAGGTTAGAGTTAAGCTTGATTATCTTGTTGCTGAACATGTTGTTGTTGTGGTTCGAGCTCGTCAACATCTTATGAAGTGTTTGGAATAGTTGCAGCTTGAGAGGATGAATTTGTTGGTGTCGGTGCGGTGTTTGCTGTTGTTGTAGATACCGTTAGAGTCTGAAGAACTTGAGGAGCTGAAGTAGCAGGAGCAGTTCTTGGAGCAGCTGACGGTTGATCACCAATATAATCATCATACATAGCTTCGAACAGTAAATCCAATTCACGTTCAGTTGGTTTTTGAGATGTTATTGTTGACGGAGATAAGTAAGATCGAGTCTTGAACTGATTTGTCCAAAAGTCATGCTTTAAAGTCCGAGTTTTGAACTGCGTTGTTCAAAAGCCATAGCTAAAAGCTCATCAAATGTAACGTTCATTATCTCCATGATTTTCTTTGTCCTTCGGTTGTATACTCTGTAAGCACAAGAATTAGCAAAATAACAAATGAAGAAGACTATATCACCTTTCGCACCGAGCTTCCCTAATATCCTCACGGTCATTTTTGGGATAATAGAGAGCCCTGAATACATGAAGAAAGGAGATGTCCAGTTTTCTGCCATTAATAAGCTCGTATGGTTCAAAACGACGGCGAATGATGGAGCAGTTTTGAGTGTAGCACGCAGTAGCAATCGTTTCGGCCCATAAGAATGACATAGCACAAGAAAAAATCAACATTGTTCTAGCATCCTCCACTAACATTCGGTTTCTTCATTCCACGACCCCATTCTACTAAGGAGTTCTCACAGAAGAAGATTGGTGAGAGATGCCAAAACTGTCAAAGTATTCTTTAAGCACTTGATTCTTAAATTCTGTACCGTTGTCGATTCTAACAATAATAATTGGAGCTTGAAGAAGGACTTGAATTTTCTTTAGGAAAGTCTTAATCACTTCGGGTGCTTCATCCTTTGATCTGAGAAAGTGAACCCATATGTAACGAGAGTAGTCATCCACTATCACCAGAATATACCGCTTCCCATTTATGCTTTTAACTCTCATTGGGCAACATAAATCCATATGAAGCAAGTGTAATCTCTGCTTTGAATTTGGAACAGGTTTGGGTAGGTGAGATAGCTTTTTGCTTTTTCCTTGCTCACATGAGGGACAAAGATGTTCTTTATGATATTTGAATTTCAGAAGACCAGTGACGAGATCATTTTTAGCAAGGTCATTTATGGTGTCAAGGTTGAGGTGGGATAAACGTTGATGCATAACCAAGACTTGGTAGAAGTAGCACGAGCCATGAGGAAAGTTAGAGAGGCAGAGGCCATTTCATGAAGATTGATGGTGTAAAGGTTTGTTGTATGATTTTCTTTCAACAAATCAACTCCTTCTAGATTTTTGATGAAACAAGTGTTCCTTCTGAAAGCGACCTCTAAATCTGAATCACAAAACTACCCAACCGAGAACAGGTTATGTCCTAAGACCTCAATGAAATAAACCTTGGTGATCAATATATTTCCCCATTGAAGATCACCATAACCCAAAATAGCAGCAATATGATCATTTCCAAAGCAGACGGTTCCTAAGAACTTCCAGACAAAATTTATTAGAAGCTTCAGATTTCCTATCATATGCTTTGAGCACCCCGAGTCAACGCACCATAAACAAATTTGGATGACCTGCCAAAGAAAAGGTAGAATTTGGAAACCGTTTGCTTGCAGGTTCCTGATGGTTAGAAGTACATGCATTTTCACCTTTAGAGCAGTTAGATTGACACTCAGATTCATTGGATGCAAATATTTTTCCCTTAAGGTCAAATATTCTTCCAGTTGGTGACCACCTAAGGCAAATTCTAGTTTTACTAGGCTTAGGTAAAGCAAGTCTTTCTTTGGACCCTACCTTCTTAGGTTTCTTAACCTGTGGCGTATGTTTCTTTTGATTTGAAATTTTTGAAACATTAGCACTGTGTTTATCATCACGAGAATTCATGCCATTCACATAATTAAGCACACTGACATCATGATTAGAAATAATTAAACATTGCTTACACATAGCACAAACAACTTTAGATTTATCATTTCGAATAACAAACTTAACGTCATTACATTCAGATGACATATGTTACTTATTCTTAGAAAGTAGTAAATTCCTATGGTGTTCTTCTACTTCAACATCTTTATACTTGATGCAAAGACTCTTAGACGCAGAGGGGACCCTATCATTCTTTATATTGCTCCTAGGCTGTGGTCTTCTGGTCTTAGAGTGCTTTCTACTCCTGTAGAAGAAATACCATTTAAATTAGAATTCACATTTTCCTGAGAGATGACATGAGGTTGTGAAGTAGTGATCAGTTTTATCCTAACGCTTGCTTTAACAGGTTTGTTAGGCATAACATTATCTACTCTAGAAGTCTTAGAAGGATTAATCCTAAACATTCCTGGGGCCATCAATTTATCATTTTCATAACATTTGCTTTAGTGGTGATAGGTACCGAGTTTGAAGTGACTGGGTTTAACAAATCATTTGTCTCAGCAATTTTAGGAGGAACTCGTTTTGGTCGTTCTGATTGAAATGCATTTGGTTGTCGAAAAACAGAATGGTTTCTAAGAGGTTGCAAAAAGGGTTTCCTCATGGTTGAGTGATTTGCAAACTTAGTATTTGCACTCGTACCTTTGGTGATGTCCTTTTGTTCAAAAACCTTATCAAATAACTAGGCTCTTAACTTGGCATTTTCATAAATTGTATTATGTAATTTTTCTTGCAAAGAGTCAATTATGGATTTGGTTTAAGTTTGTGTCACATTGATAGAGTCAAACATGTTCTTGTATGTGGTCTTAAGATGAGCATTTTCTTTAGCATAATTCAAAATCTAAAACTCTAATTCCATGTTCTCATTTTCTAGTTTCTGAGACAAAGGATCAAGGGTATTTGATACACATGGAGTATCCTTACTTTTACCCTTGAGATCTCCCAACTGAGCTTGCAATCGTTCGTTCTTTTGTTGCATGTCATTATAAACTTTATCGTACGAAATTTTATCATATTTGCATTCTTCACAATTTTTGTACCAATCATTCCAAACTTTAGCATATTCATTTTCCTTTTTAATGATACAATTTTCAAACCTTTCTTTCGTACGTTCAAGCTCAGTCTGGAGATCGGATGTTTTGACAACAGTTAGATTTTGCAAAATAGATATAATATCCTGAATGACAACTGCTCTCAAGAGATGCTCAATTTTAAATTTCAAAGCCTTGTGCTTAGCAAGAGATTCATCAGCTTCGTTTGCAAAAGATTTGAAGTCTCAAACAAATTTAGCTACTTCCTTCAAAAATTGTAATTTGAAATTTTGAACTCTAGCATCAACTTGGTTAATGATAGGGTAAATTTCATCTTTACAATTTTAAGAAGCTCTTGATGAGCAGAAGACGACCAATTGTGTATATATCTAAAGTCATTTTTTGTTTTACAACACGTTGAAGAGTCATAATGGTGCTTTTTACCTCATTTAGAAATTTTCATGCAACACTTGGAGAAGTATCATCCGAAAACTCTTCATTTGGTATTGAAATTTATTTGAAAACACTGGTTATTTTTTAAGTATTTGAAAAATAAAACTCTTCACGTAACTTGGCCTTTTGAGAAACAAAAACCTCTGAAAGTTGATTAATCTTTGCATAATTTACCGGTTTTATTCTTTGTTTAATTGTTTCATTTTTAAGTGACTCTCTTGAGCAAGTTGCAGTGTCTCCTCCGAATCATACACAGCAGGAGGATCATGCTTTTCTAATAGAACTTTGCCATTATACAAACTCTGTTGTTTCTGCTGAGCTTGCTTGAGATAAAAAGGATTTTGATAACCTAAAGCCATTTTCTGTTCGGTGTGGTAAAACGAGTCTAGTTTAGGTGAAAGCATGTGCATCGTTTGAATCGATTGACCCATTTTGACCAAAATGTTATCTAGTTCCTTTATTCTCAAGTTGAATTTGTTTATCAAGAAGCTCTTCTTTGCATGTTTTGAAATCAGACTTCAACTTTTTCTTCTCTTGTTGAAGATAAGAAACAGTTTATTTTTCTTTTGAAAGCTGGTTATTTAAATTTGCAATTTCCTCATTTAAAGTCGTTATCATTTTAGTAGACCTTAAGTGAAGTGCATTTATCTTTTTAGTAAGACATTTCTCTTGGTAAACAGACTTTTGATAACACCTTTCAAGTTTATCATAATTTTCTTGATTTTTATATCTAGCAAGTTCAGTGGTCAATTCTGCATTAGTTTCTTTCAGTTTGCGATTAACCGTGTTGACTTTCTCAACTTTAATTGCCAAATTAATATATAATGATTCAAAATAAGCATGTGTTTCCTCAACAGTTGCAGGATATTGTTCTACTGTTTCTCGATTATGTTCCACACTAGATTCCACAGAGATAACATTATTGTCATTCTATTGAACTAGGTATGGTGCAGAAATAGGCTCGAGTAACTCAGTATACTGCTCCTCTTGAGTAAACATATTGAATATATCATTATGGTAACAATTGTAAAAATTGTTTATCAGCTGATTTTTCAGAATTGTGTACCTCAGTTGATCCATCTGAGTCATATATGGGAGCTTTATCAGTCTGAGTACCCGATGTCGATGCTTGCTGCAAATTACCATAAAGATGCAGTTTGCATTGACTTCCTCAATTTCATCAAGATCCCCTGCAACAGCCATTAAATCAAACGCTTTAGCTTAGAGTTGAATCCCTGCTTCTTCTATTTGAGCAATCAGCAACTGACTCTGAAGATAAGCAGCATCCCTTCTTCTTGGTCTGACTATACAGTTCCTAGTAAGATGACCCATTCCTCTACAGTTGTAACACCTTATTTGATTTTTGTTGTTCCCATTACCATTACCTTCAGCCTGTGCTGCTACAAAATTACCATTCCTATTTTGTTTCGCATTTGGATTAGCAATCCCTGGAACAACAATAAGCCTATTATGATTTCCAACATTCTGAACACCTAGATTCTAAACTGCATTATGAACAACCTGATTCCCGCATTCTGTGCTGCATTATACCCATTCTGATTCCCTTTCAGCTGCCCAGCATACTATCCAAACTGATTCCTACCATTACCTCTAACCATAGCATCTGTCTATCTTGCCCCATATTCATACCCGGTTGTGCATTCTACTTGTTGCGCAGGTTAGATGAAATTCTTTGATTGTTGTTGGTTGGTGTGGAATAGTTAAGTTTAAATGCTTTAGCTATTAGAACAAGTGACATGTTTATTACAGTTGCAGGATCGAAAATGTCTTCGGGATTTATCATTAGTTGTTGCATGTAGTTCTGGTTGAATGAGGGTTGTGGGATGTAGTTGTTGTTGGGTAGTGGTTGTTGCATGTAGGTAATCTGTGATGGTTGATCTTGGTGAAACACTGGATAATTGTAAGGATTATTAGAATTTGCCATTAGTGCCAAAGGATCATGTGTTCTTGCAAGTCGTTATGCCCTCAACTCATTTACCTCCACCTGATTGAATTTCAAGAAATCATACAACTAAGTGTAATCTGCTTCATGCAAGTCCTTTGTTTGATGAACAATGGTAACATGTCTTCTCCATTCTGGTTATAGGCTGTTTAGAAACTTTAGGTTGCTGGCTATCTTTTCTGGAAAATGTTTGTTTCTTTTGAAGTCATTCATTAACTTTGATAAATGATGATAGTAAGACTCAATCGATTCCCCATCAGTATAAGTAAACTATTAGGTTCATGAAAAAGACTCGGTCACCCCGTGTATTATCTAGAATAGCATAGCTCGTAGTCGTAATGTAAGCGTATCACTTATGGTTTTGGGTCGGGTCTTTTATCCACTTGTAAGCCCAAACCATAGCCCATTGGGGCATCTAAACTCTTTGTATTTAAGCCTCTTTCCAGCCATGGAAAGAAGTTGGTTGTTCATTTTATCAATATCACACTAAAGGTTTTTCTCTCACTAGAAATTCTCTCCTTTCTCTCTCTAGATTCGGCCAACCCCTAATCCAATCCTTGTGTTATGATATCTAATATCCTACATTTGGTATCAGAGCACATGGGATGATTAGCTAGATTGTGTGTGCGTTTTCTTGGTTAGATTAGATCAAAATTTTGGTTTTTGAAGGTTTATGGTCTCATTCTTGACACTCTTTGATTCTCATGTTTGTGGTGTTAAAGTTGGTGTTATAGCCTTCTAGGATCAAGTTGTGTAAAATAAACCAAGCAAAAACGTTCAAAAAGGTGATTTTTAGGTGTTTTTAGGTGGAAAAAGTCGTATTTTTCATCACTGCGTTTTGTCTCTCTGGTAAAATTCTTCATTGCGTTTTGTCAGAAAAAGAACACTGCGTTTTGTCATTTAGTAAAGGACAACAGTACTGTGTTTTGTCTCATTAGGGACTACGTTTTGTCTCTGCGTTTTGGTTGATTTTACAGGTTGCGATTTGTCTATTGTGTTTTGCCTAATTTGAAGACCAATACTGCATTTTGCCTAGGAGGAACTCTGCCCAACTCATTTCTTGACTGCGTTTTGTCTTAAGACTTGACTGCGTTTTGTCCAAGGCTCTTCATTGCGTTTTGTCTCCAACAAAATTATGTTTTGTCTAAGGCTCTTCACTGCGACTTGCTTCCTGTGTTTTGTCTACTTTTGAAGACCTTTATTGCGTTTTGGTAGAAAGAAACTCTGGCAAAATTTTCTTCTTCACTGCGTTTTGTCTAAGACTCTTCACTGCGTCGTGTCTAAGCTTCTTCACTGCGTTTTGTCTAAGACTCTTCACTGCGTTTTGCCTATGTCATACTATCTTCATTAAGTTAACTCATTTCAACCAAACCAAATCATAATTAAACAACATATCACCTAATCTAACAAACAATCATAACTTTTAACATACAATCTCTAATCATTGTACCGATCCAAAGTTTATCATAATACAAGTAATCAATCATGTCTAGTAATTCTAATGATATTCAAGCGGCCGATTCCGATACCCGCCCTCCTATGCTTGATAGGACTGATTACGAATCATGGTCACAAAGAATCCGGCTGTATTGTAGGGGAAAGGAAAATGGAATTTACATTCTTCAGTCAATTAATCATGGTCCATTCAAGCTTGGAACCACCAAAGACACTCTTGGAACCACACCTGAAGGCGGTGTTCTTCTTGGACCAGAAAGGACTCGCACTTATGATGATCTTAATGATAATGACAAGAAACGATTCGATGCTGATATCCGTGCAACCAACATTGTCCTTCAAGGTTTACCCAAAGACATCTACAAGCCAATCAATCATAACATTGAAGCAAAAGCTATCTGGGACAATGTCAAAATGCTTCTTGCGGGATCTGAGCTCACCAAGGAAGACAGAGAATCTTAGTTGTATGATGAATTTGAATGTTTCAAGATGCTTCATGGAGAAAACATCAATGAGTATTATGTCCGGTTCCACAAGCTCATCAATGACATGAGGAATATCAGAATGACAATGCCTAACATTCAGCTAAACTCCAAGTTCATGAACAACATGTCACCTGAATGGGATAGGTTTGTCATAGCCGTTAAACTCAATAAGCGACTAAAAGAGACAAATCATGAACAGTTGTATGCATACTTAAAACAACATGAGAAGCATGCCGCTCAAGACTGGCTTATTATTGAAAAGATCACTCCAACTACCAATGATCCACTTGATTTGGTCTCAAACGTTCAACCATATTATAACACCCCCATTTTCGGGACAACGCAGCGGAACATATATGGGTGTTATTTCATAGTACGATCACACATAATTCATAAAGAACGACTCAAAAGAGACGTTATAACAACATTGGTCCCAAAATAACATGTTTGAACAATATCCCATATTCGACATATGGTCAAACCATAGTATCACAAAAGTCACCCATCATAATATCGTGTTTCACAAAACAACAAATTGTACCATAACATTTAAACACGGGGATATTTAAAAGTCCAAACATAGACCACGCAAGACCCTCCTCGTGAACTCCAAGTCATCCATCATCCTTGATTTCCTGAGATAAAACATGCTAAAAAGTCAACGAAACGTTGAGTGAATTCATAGAGTTTTTCATAAACCATAACATGAACACAAGTTTTATTTTATACATCATCTTATAACATTGTGGATCAAACAAGTTATATAAATATTTGCACCGAGCTCATGACACCTCAAGCGTTAACATCAACCACATATGTAATAAATTACCATATGAAATAAACAATTTTCTTTGCCCCCACACGAGGTATTATCGCTAATATACCTCATTTCTCTAATCACAAATCGTCCGTTCAAGGGTGTTCCCACAATGGATCCAAACCCCGGACGGGGGATGTCAGCCCCAATAGATCTATCAAATGTATTAGCGCTCGCTAATCCAAGCAATTAAGCGGTTCATGAAATTAGGGACTTTATGCGATAGGTACTCGTGCAAAATATAATTCAGGAACGGGTCCAGCATACCAAACAATCTTGTGTTCAATTTTTCAAACACTAGCATGTATCTCCCTCGCGGTTTTTAAAATAAAACATAAAAGTAAAGGAGAGGCTATGAACAGCACAAAGATATATGACCCGGAAAAAAAAAGGGAAATTAGATTTCGCGATAAACGAACTTTTCGGTCGTGCCGCGCGTAAATACCGAACCTTATAAAACAGTATGGGTTAATAATGTTATTAAGTCGGTAAAAATAATAACGACTACCAAAAAATAACAATATGTATAAATCTAAATAAGTAAGATGTCAAGTTATAATTGGTAAGTTAAATCATACTTAGTTTCTAAAAAAAAAAGTTTTTGGAATATTCTTTAAAGTATGACATTTTACTAGTATTTATTACTTGTTTAAATTTTCACTATTTTATCCACAATTGGTCCAAAATCCCAATAGGCCCAATTATAAGCCCATTAAGTAATTTAGTTCTATTTTAATGTCCATTGACCAGACCTTAGTCCAAATATTAATGCCCAAGTGAGTTGGGCCAATGCTAAGCCCATAAGTTCTTATAAATATATTTAGTGTATTTTGGTCATAGTGGCCCATTTAAGTTTATGGCCTATATTAAGTTTAACGTATGTAAACTTGATAATTTTTCGGGTTTCCGAGGTTGATATAAGATTAAGGTCAGTAGGTTAATTATATAAAAATGTCCCAAAAGTGTCCATACCACCACGGTGTTTTTGTCGCAAAAACGCTTTATATAACATTGGTACGGATCATAGACTAAAATGTTTTACATAGGTTTATTTTTATAAATAGTTATCTCTTTAAAACTATAAATAAATGTACTTTATACATTTACATTTCTAGTTTCATATTTAAGTGTACATTATAGATTATAAGTTATTTCTATACTTTATTATTTTTTTTTTGTTTTTTTGAGTCATCATATACTTAATGTCACTTTTTCATACAAAAGTCAATTTACAATTTTTGGCTGAAAACTTACTTTACCATTTTTGGCACCATATCCAAACTATAATGATCTAGAAACCAGCCAATCGATTATAGTTCTTCATATAATTAGATATATTTCATCACTCTTTTTAGTTTTAGCCAATTAAAATCGTACAAGCACTTTTAAATCCAAACAAGACAGCCAAGGCAGATTTGTCTAGTTATTTTAGCAAACTTGCATATCTCACCCTCAATTTTTACATTCCAAGACTGAATTCAATGCTACTAATCACCTAAAACAATTGTGTCCACAACTAGATCAACAAATCCAGTAGTTTATCACACTTAAAAGATCAAACCTCAGGTTTTACTTCCTGGCCATAAATTTTTCTAAGGATTTCCACCAAGTTTTTTAGTTAGTTTTCAACCATTTTCAACCTAATCTATAACACACAACACCCCAATAAAACTCTTGATCATCATATTCATCACATTTACAAATACAATTATAAATAAATTACAAGAAATACAAGAAATAATAAAAAATAAGTAAAGGTTAAAACTCCACTATATATGCAAGTGATTGATTTTTCACCCAAAACAAATGTAACCTTTTACACCAAGCTTTGATTAATTAACCCAATACCCCTAGATCACCATTATTATTCTTTCATGCCATGACCTATAGTACATGAATTATCTCAGCCCCTAATGTGTAAAAATCTTGCACAAAACCCCACTTGATCACTTTGAAAAATGAAGTAAACTAGCTAGGTATTCATAACAACTAGCTACAATATTTTTGATTGAGTAATTTTTGATGAAAATGGTGTTTGGGGTTGATGGAATTTCGGCAAAAAGGGAGAGAAAACAAGAGATGTGTGTGAAAAATTTTCTTAACTATGAGAAGTAAAAGTGGAGCTTTGGTTTTATAAGATTTACACATGCAATCTTTGAAAGAAAATCAAGACAAGTGTCTTGACTTGTCTTCCCTTAATGCCACGCCTCATTTGAGGTGGTGGGGGCAAGTTTTGTGTTTTAATATTTGTTATTTCTAGTGTTTAGTGTATAAATTTTAAGATAGGTAGGTAGTTTTGAGGCTAAAAAACTGGTATCAACGACAATCAAACGAGAGTAAACGAAACCACGAGGTAAAACGATATGATAAAATAATTCTACATTAAACGGATACATTTATCTGAAATAGTTAATTTACGTAATTCAAGAACGAATAATTGTTTATATCATATCTCGCAATTAATTAAAACGCGATTTTCAATAAAATATCTCGAAGTTATATAAAAGTAATTGGTTTAAAATTATAATTTAATTATGAGATTAAAAATAGAAGAGACCTTTCACTCGGGTTCATACACATATGCTCAACAGTCATATGAACAGTCAAAACAACATCCCCTCAATCCTCAACACCTCTTCAGACACCACATGTATTAATCTCTTCAGTATAACTTTCCCAAATTCTTAAATCTACCCACATTGTAACTCTAGATAGTACCCACACATGAGAAATAATTGAACTCTCCACCAAACAAGGCAATTCTTTGCACAAATGTTCACAGTCACACCTTCCCATCTGACAACAACCGACCATTGAACCTCTTTTAACACCCGTAATCAAGCAACAGTTCAAGATGGTAGGGTCGTGGTTTAGAATGTTCAAGGGCGACAGAATCAGAATCAAAGAAACTTTGCTCGGGGAGCTGGTGCAGCAGGAAATGGGGGAGCACAGAATAGAGCTGGGAATGCCAATGCAGGTCAAGGAAAACCGATCAAGTGTTATAACTGCAATGGGCTTGGACATATCGTACGGAACTGTACTCAGCCAAAGCGTCCATAGAATTCTGATTTCTTCAAGGACAAGATGTTGCTGATGCAAGCCCAGGAGAATGGTGTTGTACTGGATGAGGAAGAGCTACTCTTTCTGGCTGGTGAACAAACTAACACTTTTGATGCAGATGTAGATGATCAACCAGTCAGAGACTTGGCACAGAATGATGATAATATTTTCCAGGCCGATGAATGTGATGCTTTCGACTCAGATGTTGATGATAAACCTACTGCTCAGTCAATATTTATGGCCAATCTGTCATCAATTGGGCCAGCAAATCTACAAGTCGGTCCATCTAATGCATCCATATTATCTGAGGTACATGGTCTGGAAAATAATATTGATCATTGCGATATTGATTAGGACGAACATGAGATTCATAACGAAGTTCAACAAAAAAATATCATTGTGATTCAGATAGTGCTGATATGGGTAATAGCAATATTATTCCATATAAACAATATGTGAAGCACTACGAAGGTCTTGTTATACCCAGTGGTGAATCTTCTATTCCAAATGATGCTTATGTAATGCATGAGAATAGTGCATATGTTCCTGGTGACTCATTAGTCACTGAACTTAGTATCTATAAGCAACAAGTTGCTATGTATGAACAACGTGCTAAGTTTGATCTGACACTTAGTGAACAGAAAATGGATGAACAAATGCGTATGCTTATTCAAGATCGTAATAAAAAGGAAGAAAATCTTAAAAATGAACTTCATTCTGTTAAGTTACAACTTAATTCGACTATTAAGAGCAACACGATAATTGAAGAAACTGTAACTGCTTTAAAACATGAGTTTAAACAGAAAGAAACCAAATTCCTAACTGATTTTTCAAATCTGAAAACCTTAAACGATAAACTCGAGAATAAGTTATACGCACAAGATCAATCCATTCAAACTGTTCACATGATGCTAAAACCTAAAAAGTTGCATGACCATGATGATGTAACGGTCGTAGGTGCCCAGAACCCTTTTTACCTAAGAAAGGCCAAAGTGGCTCAACCAGCACTTTATGATGGTGATGAAATTCTCAAAACGCATCATGTCCCTGTAAGTGTTACATCATCTGAGGAAGACCTAGAGATTGCTGAGATAACTAGGCAGAAAATGAATGAAAAAATGAATGACCCTGTGTGTGTGGAAAAGAGGATTAAAATTATACCTCCTAATTATTCCAAAGAAAATTTTCTTGCCAAGTTCACACCACAGACCCAACTTACCCCCGAACAAGTGTTTTTGGTCCAATGACCTCCTTAAGCAAAGAGTCGAAGCTCTAAAAGAAAATTCCCCTCCCCTGCCAATTTTACCACTTGCGACAGTGTATCCTCCCAATACTCCTGTCCATTTGGTCCCCCCGAACGCTTCCAACTACAAGTTAAGTAAATATTGGTCTGTATGTAATTACTCAACTTTTTTGGGATTTTGAGAAAACTTGTAAAAAACGAATTACGCCAACGAGAATAACTGAAGGGGAAAGGGGTTTTGACCAAACAAAACGGTGTTACTTAACGGAAGTCATTCCATTTTTCAATCTACTCAAAGAACATTTTGAAGAAGTTTAAAGGTCACTTGTTAAAGAAGTTAGAGCTATGAAAGCAGTTTTTGAAAATATGGAAGCTGAAGTGGACTAGAATGCCATTGACACAAAATGTGGAGAGATTGAACGTAAAAATCTCCTCATCACGAATGAGAATTTGATTGCTAATTGTATTGCTCAGGATGTGTTATATATTGTCACTGATTCTCCTTTATCTGCATCTCGATTTCATGATTTATCCACAGATTATAATGTTGCAATGACTCGTATTGTTGAACTTGAATCTGAGAATTCCAAATTACTTGACAAAATTCAACATGATAGTCATGATACCATGGTCAAGGATTTTTCAAAATTAGAAGTTGCTCACCTTAATTTACAATTAAAGTATCAACATCTTAAAGAAAATATTGAAAATTTCAAATCCAAGTCATCTAAGGATGTTCCTGAATTTGATACATTTTTTGAACTCGGTATACGGGATGATCAGATTCAAGGTCATAGGAACACTATTCGTAAGTTGAAAGCTCAAATTTCTCAGTTAAAAGCTAACAAAAGTGATGAGCTTCGCACCCTTGACTACAAGTCTCTAGATTCTTAGAATTTTCAATTAAATGAAACTGTCACAGCCTTGCAAGAATAACTAGATCATTTTAAGGCTGAAAACGAAAAGTTTAAACAGCACTATCAAGAGTTATTTAACTCCATTAAAGTAGCGCATGTTAAAACTATCGAAAGGACAACTTCTTTATAAACTGAAATTGAGAATCTAAAGACTCAACTCAAGGGGAAGATGCCATGCGTCACTAACCATGTTGTAACACAAAAGGTTTCTGCTATTACAAAGTATGCAATTGAGGTTGAATCTATTCCTGCAAGCCTAAAAACAATAGGAATATTCATCACCATTATCTCAACCACCTTAGGGATATCTTAGATACTCTCCGTGAGATAGTCAAACAGGGTAGAAGTAAAAGACCTTCTAATAATAGTATAGAATATGCCTGCATTTACACTAAATGATCTCAGGAACTATTAGCAAATGTGCGTGCCTCATGTCCTAAAGAGAGTAGCAAATGAGATAATGGTATTGCTACTACACCTTTAACTAGGAAAAAGCATGTAACCTTTGCTGACCCATTGGAAACTTCAGGCACCAACCCAATAAACCATGTCAAACAACCAACAGTGCAAAAGACTGATGTCCCTATTATTCATTCTACAGGAGTAAGAAAAGCCACTAAAGCGTGATGGTCCAAGTCTAAGAGCAACACATTCAATGATAATAGACCTTGCCAGCTACAGTGTGCCTGAGATGGAAAGTAGTAGACACCTTACGAAACTCAAGTCTAACCTATGCAAAAAGAAATCATGTTGATTTAGGTTCTAGCTTTAGGGTACTGTATTTAAGACGGAAATTCTATTTCTCTTTGCAAGACCATGTATTAAATGCACTTGTGTCTTAATCTGGTTAATAGGTTGGGGTAATTCCTTAAAGTCTTCCAAATCACCCCCAGTCATGAAAATTTGGAGAGTCAAATAAGCTAAACAAACATGGAAGCCTACAGGAAAAGTATTAACCACAGTGGGATATCATTGGAAACCCACTGGCAGACTATTCCTTTTAGGTGCATAGTGCCCTTTAACTAGGAATACTAAACCTAAAGTTTTGCCTGTAAAACAATAGAAGCCCACTGGTAGAATAATCCCATTAGGAGAACAGTGCCCTTTAGTTAGGCCTACTGCTCTTAATGATACTACCATGCTCACTGACACACAGGTAAATAACATTCCTGTAGAATCTAATCCTGTTTGCTCTAACCAACCGGACCCCAACTGGACTTGGGGATCCATTTTTTCAATCTCTCCATTGTCGTTTTTGTTCAAATGCAGGTCGTACAGATCGTCCTTTGGTATTTGGACTCATGCTGCTCAAAACATATGACTGGAGATCGCTCACGGCTCAGGAATTTCGTGAAGAAGTTTATCGGGACTATTAGATTCAGAAACGTCCATTTTGGTGCGATTATGGGTTATGGAGATTACATTATTGGTGACAGTGTAATCTCCAGGGTATACTATGTGGAAGGACTTGGTCACAACCTCTTATCTGTCAGTCAATTTTGTGACTTCGATCTTGAAGTTGCCTTCAGAAAACACATATGTTTCGTCAGAGATTTAGATGGTGTTGATCTTATTAAAGGCTGTCATGGCACGAACCTATACACCATATCTGTTGAAGACATGATGAGGTCCTCTCCCATTTGCTTGCTGTCTAAAGCTTCAAAGAACAAATCCTGGTTATGGCATCGCCGTTTGAATCACTTAAACTTTGGTACTTTAAATGATCTCGCTCATAAAGATCTTGTTCGAGGTTTACCTCGGCTGAAGTTTGAAAAAGGATCATCTGTGTTCTGCATGTCAACTTGGAAAGAGCAAGAAAGCAACCCACAAACCCAAAATGGTTAACACCATTATGGAAGTTCTACACACCCTTCACATGGATTTATGCGGACCAATGAGAGTGCAGAGTATTAATGGGAAGAAATATATTCTTGTAATAGTTGATGACTATTCAAGGTTTACTTGGGTGAAATTTTTGAGATCAAAGGACGAGACTCCGGAGTTTGTTGTCAAACTGATTAAACAACTACAAGTCGGTCTCAACAGGACGGTCAGGAATGTTCGCACTGATAATGGCACTGAATTTTTCAATAAAGACCTAACTGCTTACTATGAAAGTGTCGGCATTACTCACGAGAAAACTGTTCCGAGAACTCCTCAGCAGAACGGCGTTGTCGAACGACAGAACCGCACTCTTGTGGAAGCTGCTCGGACTATGCTGATCTTCTCCAAGGCTCCAATGTTTCTTTGGGCAGAAGCTATTGCCACTGCCTGTTACACCCAAAACCGATCCCTCATACATACTCTTCACAACAAAACCCCGTATGAACTTGTGCATGATAAGAAACCGGATCTCTCTTTTCTTCGTGTCTTTGGTGCGCTATGCTACCCAACAAACGATAGTGAAGATCTTGGCAAATTGAAGGCTAAAGCAGACATTGGGTTCTTTGTTGGTTACGCACCAAACAGGAAGGGTTACCGAATCTACAACAAAAGAACTCGACAAATCATGGAAACCATTCACGTTACATTCGATGAGCTGACTAGGCAAATGGCTCCTGTACACTCCAGTTCAGGACCCGCACCTAACCTTTTGACGCCTGGACCCATCAGTTCTGGGCTTGTACCTAATCCCACTCCTGCATCACCTTATGTACCTCCCACCCGTAATGAATTGGAAATCTTATTCCAGTCGATGTTTGACGAATATTTTGAACCTACATCTGTTGTTCGTCTGGTACCTCCTGTTCCTGCAGCTCAAGTTCCAGTCAATCACTCTGGTCCATCGGTATCCATATCCCTTGATCAAGATGCACCATCGGGCAGTCATTCCCCTTCATCTTCAGATCATCAATCCTCTTCGGTACATCAGGGTGTTGCAGCAGACCATTCTTTTGAAGTAAATCCTTTTGCTCTAGCTGATCACGAACCCTTTGTTAATGTCTTTGCTCCAGACCCGAGCTCTGAAGCATCATCATCTAGGGAAATCTCGATTGCTGAACCCAACCAAACCACTCAACCTCATGAACATATCTGAAAGTAGATGGACTCTCATCCGATGGATAATATTATTGGGAACCCTTCTCGACCTGGATCCACTCGGAAACAGCTTGCTACAGATGATTTTTGGTGCTTCTATAATTTTGTACTGTCTAAAGTCAAACCAAAAAACTTCAAATCTGCTGTCACTGAAGACTGTTGGTTTAAGCCATGCAAGATGAAATCCATGAATTTAATTGACTGGACGTATAGGAATTAGTGCCACCTCCGGACTGTGCCATGATTATTGCTCTCAAGTAGATCTATAAGGTGAAACTTGACGAGTATGGTGATGTGTTGAAAAACAAGGCATGTTTAGTAGCAAAAGGATATCGTCAAGAAGAAGGTCTTGATTTTGAAGAATCCTTCGCCCCGGTTTCCAGACTTGAAGCTATCAGAATATTTCTTGCTAATGCTGCCAGCAAAAACATGACAGTTTATCAAATGGACGTGAAAACTGCATTCTTAAATGGCGAGCTTAAAGAAGAAGTCTATGTTAGCCAACCAGAAGGCTTCGTTGACCCAGATCGTCCACATCACGTCTACCTTCCGAAGAAAGCACTTTACGGCTTGAAGCAGGTACCACGAGCGTGGTATGAGACTCTGTCAAAGTTTTTTCTCTCTTAAGGATTCTCCAAGGGTGTAGTCGATCCAACCTTATTCATTCGGAAAACAGGCAAACACACTCTTCATGTTCAAATATATGTTGATGATATTATCTTTTCCTCGACTGATCCTAGAGATTGTGACCATTTTCCAATTAAATGAGCTCTAAATTTCAAATGTCAATGATGGGTCAAATATCCTTTTTCTTAGGTTTACAAATTTCTCAGAATCCCAGAGGCATTTTCATAAATCAATCTAAATATGCTGTCGAGAATGTGATTTAAATATGAAAATCTGATAAAAATGTGATCTTTTGGACTCAAGAGTATGCTCTCCCATATGTGCTAAACTCTTTCGAATATCAATGCACATATTAAGGGGGAGCGAATAGTGTATGATGGCAATTGTAGAAATACCAAAGACCGACCCTGTATTTACTTTATCAGAGTTATAAGGATGGTATGGTTAGGTACTAGTTCCCACGATCCCGCCAAAGCCGAAGGGATCTACCTAGGGATAATCCACTAGTTAGTGTAGAAGTCCTTAGGTATGATGCAAAAAAGGAGTAAAGTGAGAAAAAGGGAAGAGTGCCGACTGAGATGGAGCTAGTACTGGAATAAACCGAACAAGGTACTAGTAATGAAGTCTCGGTAAGCACTGAAGAGGTTAAAAAATGAAAAAGAAATGTTAAGATAAAGGGTGAAAAGAAAGCAGCCTTTCTGTAAACATTAGGCAGAAACCGAGTCAATTCATATGTTGTCAGAATCACATGGTTGATTGTTGACATTAAAGACAAGTGTCATGGACCCAGTGATACACTGCACAACCCTCCCTAGCCACTCAAAATCCCTCAAAGGATTCTTGTTTTATTTCTCATAGAGAGAAATACATTTCTATCGCCTCTCTCACTCCGAGTTAGACGATATTGAAAAGGTGGCAGTCTGCTCCAGCCTCTAACTACTTAAAACCAAAAATGCACTATTGAGTCTAGAGCCATGAGATCATCCACATATCTCACTCGGACACTAATTCAACTTACATTTGTTATTTACATACTGTGAATAACAAGTAATTTCTAAAGAGTCCTACGCATTATCCTCGTGGTATTGCCAGAACATCCGAGTGATACGAAAGTACTCACAATGAAGATGGAAATCCTTCTAGAGTCAACATCAAACAAACTCTTGGTAGGTGACATATGATATCCATTATGGATTAAACTTGTGACTAATGAAAAGCAACGATGGTGCGATTCTTTATGAATCAAACTTGTTCCAGTATATGAACTGACGAGTAGTTTTTGGAAAACCTTTCAATGTGTTCAACAACTGTTTTTCTAGCACATTGACTATATACATCTTTCAAATCAAATATGTTTCTAATGAAATTTGATTCTATATGGTTAAAACTTTCGATGTGTCACAAAAATGTTTCCTGAATGACACGCGACTGATTTTCTAATCAATTTTTCATTAATCAGTGGGTTTTAATTCATTGGTTCACTCATTCCATACTTTGTCTACTTTGAGACGCTCTGGTTTGAGAACGGCTAGCGCAGCTGCGAAACCCTGTCAAGGAGATTCTTCAGAATTCTACCTGATCACAGGTAGTATTTATACTGATTAACGGGGAACCGTGGTTCTTGCAACCTTATTCAACGAAAGTGAACAAAGGCACTTTTGTTTGTTTATTACTAACATATACTTGCAGGAATCCCCAATTCGCCCACAAGCGTTATTACTTAACTGTTTTATTACAGGATCAAGCAAAGATGGAGATGGAGATACCTCGTTCCAGTGGAGTCAATTCACCACCCAATGCTCACACTTAATGTTTCCAAGTAAAGACATCATGACACTGAATGTAACTAAAAAACAGCTTCTCGCCAACTTGAGTAGTAGTATCATGATCAAGAAAAGTGTGGAGCATGCAGGTACGAAGTCTCAACATCACATGAAGGCAAACACTTCACAATGAGGAGATTAAGAGAGTTCTGTGGCTGATGATCTTTCACAGATAAGCTGTAAGATCACACAAGTCTACGGATACAAAGCTCAAGATCACTACAAGATGTACAATGAAGTCAATGAATGAAGAATCAAAGACTACGAGCCAAAGTCAATGATCAACTCATAGAATGCTATAATTCAAATTGTAATTTCTAGGGTGACCTCCCTTAGGGAGAGATTGTTAGGTTTAAGAAAAAGACTCGGTCACCCCGTGTATCGTTTAGTATAACATAGCTAGTAGTTAGAAAGTAAGCGTATGGCTTTCGGATTTGGGCCGGGTCTTTTACCCAAGTGTAAGCCCATACCCAAGCCTATAAAGCTCACAAACACTTGTATATAAACCCTTTTCCAGCCATAGGAAGGGTTTGGTTGTTCTTTTAATCACATTTCATGCTATTGCATTTTCTCTCACTAGAAACCTCACTTTCTCTCTCTAGATAATTAGCCAACCCAATCATCCATGCTTGTGTTATGATATCCAATATAATACAAAATCTGTCTTGGCTTTTTAGGCTAAATAAGCAAATGAGAAAAGCAAACTAGCTAAAACAGAATTAAAGCTATCCTTATAAGCACAAATGATTCAAGATAAGCACTCAAGTTAAGTTGAAAAGCTCTTAGAAGCTAAAAGTAAAATGGGCTTACTTAAACAGTTTTAAAAGGGGAAATGACCATTTTTGAGCTAAGATTAAGACTGAATAAGCACTACTAATAAGGTATAGACTAAAAACATATTAAATTTGACTTCCAAAGAACACTTGAAACCAAAATTTAAGAAAATTGATTTAGTGAATAAGCTAGAAAAAGCACTTAAAAACTGACAGTTTTACTAACTAGAATTTTTTTTAAGTTTAGAAAGACAAACTGCAGCCTTAATTTTAAGCTAGATTAAGCTAGTGTAAAAACTCAAAAAGTTGAAACAGATTATGTTTAGACTACAAAGAGCTTAATCTATCAATTCCAGACCTTAAAACAACTTATAGCTAACCTAGATTTGAAGATTGAAAACTGACTTTTTAAAACTATGGAAATAATTCTAAGACACTTAGACAGATTTTTTACTCAAACACACAAGACAATTGCTCACTTAATCCAGATCATTTCTACTGCATTCTTAACTGACAAACAAGCATGAAACTAACACTAAATAGCACCTATTCAAAATCAAATCAAATAAGCTGTTATGACAAGCTTATGAACACACAGATTTAAACTTAGATAAATAAAACCTTAAAAAGTGATTTTAACCTTCAAAAACTTATAAAAGCTGACTTATGAGCTTAGTTTGAGCTTATCAAACTTAGCTTAAAGGACACAAGACAATCAAACAGTACTAACCTAGGTTAGTACTGCTTGTGCCAAACACCCCTTAATAAGTTTGAAAACCATTTCTAAGCTTAAAACAGTTTATTATAAGCTGTAAAAAGATAAAACAGATTAAGATCTTATGAGATTAAGTTCAAATAAGCAAAATTTAACCACAAATTAGCACTAATCAATAAGCTAGAACAATAAGCATCTTTTTTTGTTTTTTCTTAACAGTTTTAATCAAAATAAAGTAGAACTTAAAAATAGTTTAATATAAGCTACAAACTAAATGAGTTAAGCTAATAGAAGACAGATTAAGCACTAATAAGCATAATTAAGCATGATAAGCAAATACATAAGCTGAATAAGATAATAAAGCAAAAAAATGGAAAATGAGGAAGTACCTTTGTCCCAGCTAAACAGGGACTTAAATGCTCTTAAGAGCTTAAATCAACAAGCTCCAGCTTGTTAAAACAAGCTGGTATGGTCTATAAGCCCTTCCCTTTTTGGCTTATCTTCCAAAATTAGCTGAGGTATATTTAGGGGAGATTTTGAGGTGAAATACTGACTCAGTTAAGCTTTAAGGGCTTAACTGAGTACAAGCTAGCTTATGAAGTTTAAAGAGCTTATTGAGGCTTATTAAGTCATCACACAAAACATTATAAGCTAATTTGCATATTAAGTAAAACAGTATTCAAAATTCAAGATTAAAAGGTAAAATTGTAATTTTATTAATAATAAAGAGTTACAAGCTTGAAAAGAAAATACAATAAAAGGTTTACAATAAGTACTTATGTAAATAATAAAATAGCTAAAACTAGATGCCACAATCTGTGTGAGGAGCTCTTCTTATATAGTGCTCAGAGGAAGGATCCAGAACCCTAGGACGCTCCTTAATCTTCAATCTCGTCCATCCAATCAAAACCAATCCTCACGCAATCAATCTAAGCCCTTCATTTAGTGCCACGCAATATTAGCCAATCATATGCGTTGGGATTGCCAACGTGGCCTGTCAAAGTGTTAGGTGTCAGGTGCCAGGCTTCTAGAAGCATATGAGAGGGCGTGGGAGTGTGGATTTTTACCCTGGTGTTCTTTGGTGTGAAATAACATAGGGGGGGAAGAGAAGGAGCAACAGTAAATTTAACCCTGTATATTGACTTAGACACGGGCTAAAAGGATTTGGGCCTTATTTCTTATAATTTGATATTGGGCCAAGTTTTATAAGAAATGGGTTATGAATTTGATTTTGGACTTTGTTATAACTTTTGGCTTTATGGTTTAGGATATAAGATTGTGGGCTGACCCGTCCCACTAAGGGGGCTCGGGTTGGTCCGTAGAAGATGGGTGCGCCATTGGCTTTGGTTTTTTCGTGCTCATTCCATTCTCATGCTCGGCTTTGTCCGTATTGGCCTTGTTTTTGTCCTTTTTACTAAATATCCGTACCTGCAAGACATAAATCACAAAACAAACAAATACAATGCATTTTTGTGTAATTTTGTTCATTATTGGTCTTTTAGCTTGTTTTATTAGGGAAAAGGTATGTGTATTTAAGCACATACCAAAATCTCCCATACTAAGCTATTGCCGTGTCCTCACGCAATGTCATAAACACACACTTAGAAAACAAAAAGTTCTACCCCTTCTAGAATAATTACCTAGAAATAGTAGCTAAGTGTTTCATTAAGGGGATTAAGAATATCACTAGTTTTGAAAAGCTCACCGTTTTACCATTTGTATGTATTTTTTATTATCTTTCTTACTATTTCATAACTTCATGGATCAAGACACACGAAAAGTGATAAATTCAATCGTTCTTTGAATTTTTCACCCGCCCCACAAACTCATGCTTAAACAGAAAATTCATTGATAATTGAATTGGGCTTTGACTTGGGTTTTGACTGGATATAATGAATTTGATTTGGATTTATAGACTTGATATTATTTTGATAAAAGGGTTAGAATCATTTAGGTGTTAATGGGCTGACCCGACCCATTAAATGGGTACAGGTTGGCCCATTAAAGATGAATATGCCTTCGGCTTAGCTTTCTCGCGCTCTTCTAATCCCGTGCTCGGTTTTGTCCCTTTTTGGCATTGTTTTTGTCAATTTTTTATATATCCGTTACCTGCACAATACAATTTACAAAGCACACATATACAATATATTTTTTTATGTATTTTGGTCATTTAAGCTTGTTTTAATAAGGAAAATTAATATGTGATTAAACACATATCAAAATTCCCCCATACTAAGTTATTGCCGTGTCCTCACGCAATGTCATATACACACATAGAAAACTAAAAATTCCAACCCTCTTAGACTAATTATCTTGAAAAGTAGCTAAGTGTTCATCTAAGAGGATTAAGAACTCACTAGTTTAAAACGTGCAGTTTTACCATTTTTTTATATATGCATATATTTATTATTATTATTATTATTATTATATATATATATATATATATATATTTAAAGAGAAACTACAAAATGTTTGACTTTCATTATTTAATCATAACTTTTAGGATCACGGAACAAGAAACACTTTTAAATAGTGTCCAAAATGATAAATTCATCGTCCTCGATTTTTCACCCGCTACAAACCAAGCTTAAAAACGAAATCATTGTTAAATACAAGTTAAGATGCTAACACTACTCATAAAAGCAAATTGTGTACGCATAGCTACTTTCTGCTCCCTTATTCCTAAATCATCTAAGGGGTTATCCTTTTTATTTCATCCGAAACAACTCAACTACGAGTCCAGAGATGGAAGCTTTATTTAGATAACACCGGAGTCAAAATTTGGCTTTATTATCATTATTATTGCAACATTATTATTCCCCCAGTCCTTTAAAATCTCTACTAAAAAGATTCGTGAATGCTTAGTCTAATAAAATCAAGCCTTGCATATTTAAAGTCTATTATGGAAACTTGCAAACTCTTGGCTTTTTCAAGCTAGAATTCGCGTTTTAAAGCTTCTTGTATAAAAGACTAGCAAAAGCTTTCATTCATATAGGTTAAGGGGAAAGCTAGAGCGCAACATGCCCGATCAAGTCAAATTTTATTATTATTCTCACCATCGGAAAGTCAAAATTCGTGTCAAAACACTTACTCTATTTTTTTTAAAATTAATTTTGGCATAAAATCAAATATTTTTGGTATTTTAGGTGGCAAAACGGGGTTACGTGAAGACAAGGCAAATTCAAGTAAGATCAAATCGATACATACCCCCCATAATAGAACTAAACATTGTCCTCGACGTGAGACTGCCACCTCCATACTAAAATCAATTCATAATCCTAATATAAAAGGGTCTCTACGTAAATCTAAAGCCATTTATTAATTATGCTTATAGATAAACGTTAGTCAATAAGATCTAGCATATCGGATTCCCATATATAAGCATGCGAAGGATTGAAGTTCGAGTGAACGATGGACAAAACCACGAGCACGAGAGTCTTCATAATCCGGGCAATCCTGGACATAAAACACAAGCCACGAAACATGAGAATGGAAGAGGCGAGCCTCCTCACGTCACACTTATTAGAAAATAGAAAAAGAAGATAGAAACACGGGTTGCCTCCCTAGAAGCGCTTGTTTTTGTGCGAGTCTCTAGATTGACTCTCTCCGAATTCCTTTGTCCTTGAGGTAGAAACAGAAGAATGGAAAAATCATCATCGGACTTTCATATGCCACCGGCTCTAAGGAATAGAAATATAAGCGGATATGACGGGGTCAAAAATGAGGTCCTCACTCCCCGAGGAGAGAAGAAGAAGAGAGTTCACAAGATAGGTAAAAAAAAGAAGAAAGATTTTGATAACAAATGTGAGGGAAAAATAATGACGATCCTCAAAGGGTAACCTCACATATGTCGGATAAATAATTTTCTCATGAATCTCGGGGTCGAAGACTTTGACCATACTCTTCAAATCATCATTATCAGGTTCATCCTTTAAGCTTCTTGGGTCATGATCTAAAAACACCTCGGGGGGAAGATTATGGGTAGTATCATTAGTAAGCAAACACTCAAGATAAGTTACGTCTCCCTCCGAATTATGATAACCGTCCTCAATATCCGTAGAAACATCAATATCTAGAAAAGCATCGATCTCATCAATATTGCCTCCTGGGTCGAAACACTCATCCTCGTTAGCATCGAAAAGAGGTGTGACTAGCAAAACTGGCTCATCAAGGTTAGAAACATAAAAGTCCTTGCTCTCGGTGTCCTCTAACACCTCATCAAAAAGAGGATTTATGTCACTAGTGATGTACTCGTAATTAAATTCAAAAAGAGGGTTCGAATAAATTTTAAAATTTTCTTCCTGAACGTCCTCCTCAGGAAGTGACTCGTCATCACTAGAGGATTAGAGGAAGTCACGTAATTATCACAAAAAGGCAAATCACACTCACTGTCATTGTCGGATGTATCCTCAGACTCACTTGGGATTGGGACAAGGTCCTTAACACTAGACTTTATTACTTCGTCCTATTCCTTTTAGGTATAGTGCTAAGATTTTCATCCCCCATGATGAGAAAGTCCTCGGGATCCATAGTCGGTAAGACGGGAAAAGAAGTCATGATTGCAATAGACGGAGGAAGTCGAGAAATAATTTCTTTCAAAGGAATAGTTCTCTCCTCGTCATCATCGTCGTCATTGTCATCGTCGTAAATAAAATTGAAACGTCACGAAGGCTCGGGAGTATGAGTACTAAGATTAGCCGCCTGCTCTTGTTGACGTAACTTTTCAACCAAGGATTGCACAGCTTTAAGAACATCATTCATCCTTTGTTGATTAAGGTCTTCTTGAATACTCTGAGGCTGATGATTGATGGAATACTGCGGGGGTTGGTCAAAACCAGAAGAGTTAGAATTATAGCAAAGATTAGGCTCATAGAAGTTTTGATTCCTTGGTTGACACTGAAAATTTGCATGAGGTCCCCCACAGTTTTCACAACAAAGATATTGTTGTGGAAAACTCGGTCAATTTTGTGGATAATTATCACCAAAGTTTTAATTGTAGCACGGTTCCTGCTCATAGACAAGCGGTACCCGTGGTGGACAATCAAACCCACAGTGAGAATCATTCCCACATAACTCACACGAGTATGTCTGGGGCTGTGGATGGTGGTTGAAAACGTTTGGAGGATTATTGAAAGAATTCGGATTTGGATCATAAACGAATAAATTTCCAGCTCTTGAAGCGCAAAACAAACAAAATCAATTTCTAAGATTATTTCCACACTACTCGCAACTACACCGTCGACAAAGTAAACCATCTAACGGACCTCCACACACATAACAACCACGTTGGTTGAATGAAGACATAAGAATTAAACAAATAGGAGGGTAAAGAAGAATATTTTTGAAATTTTATATAATAATAATAAAAAGTAGAAAATAATAAAAATATTTCTGGGACCGATAGTAAAAGGTGCACGGTAGCTCTTTAGAAAACGCACAAAGAAGCGGAGGAGCGGGTAAGCGCGAAGCGTTTTAAAAACCTTCTCCTTTCGGGGCGGAAGTTCGTAGGATCAACCCTCCTTATACCTCTCTTATAGTTTGTTAATCTAAATGTGAGTCGATTAAACAATTGACAACACGGTTTCATTTTTTGTTTTTTCAATTTTTTTGGTATTTTAAATACTTTATAATAGAAAATAAATCCTCAAAAATAAATCGAGAAAAATAAAATATTTTTGTATTTTATAATTTTATATAAAAGAAAATGAAAAATAATAAAGAAATGTAAAATATATATATTCACAAAAAACGATAACTTCACGAGGAAGAGTCTTCAATGCACTAATCTTCAAACTTCAACGCGATAATCGTAACACACTTCCCCTGCAACGGCGCCAAAAATTGATTACGTCGTAAACTCTTCCCCTGGCACAACGGCGCCAAAATTTGATTTGTCTCAAATAGTATTGATTATATATATAGAGAAGAGGAGTAGGGATCCAGTGAGAAGTAAATTAAAATAAGAAGTGGTGAGAAGTGACTAAAACCACGCATTTGAGATGCAACGACTTTCATTAGATGCATTTCTATTCATCTAGATGCACCATATAGAGTTTCGAAAGTTAATTTGATGTGTAGATGGTGCAAATTGATTTTCATGATTTTGGCACATGTAGAGGACCAAAAAATAAGAGAAATCATGAAATGCATCTAAAATACGTATATGCATCTAATTAAAAGCTAGAAAACACATTATGATGCATTATAATGCATCTAAGATTATAGAGATGCATCTAATTTAAGTCGATGCATCTCAGATATGCGGTTATAGTTACTTCTTATCCTTCTTATTTTAAGAAAACTTCTCATTTGATCCTAACTATATATATATATATATATTAAATGCAAATTAGGCAAACTACTCTTGTGAAAGCGTAATAAACTAATTACTAATAAAATATATTACCGAAAAGTGTTGATGAGAAAATTACCCTTAGGAAAGGATAAAGATCAAATCGTTCCCGAGTCGTTTTCCCAACGAAGCGTGAATATTAAAAGTCTTGTTTCGGTTCGTGATCGCTTGCTTGAATAATCGAGATTTTGGATTTTTGATTCTAAATCTACTAACGCAAAAGGAAAGCATATAAAGGCACGCTAAACTAGGAATTAAGACAATTTAAAAATCTAAACAATATTAAAAAACAATTAATAACAAATTAATAACTAAAAGCAAACTAGTTAACCAAAGAAGACAAAATAAAACTCTAAAAATTCAAACTGCAAATTTCTTAAACTAAAATGATAAAACTAATTTTTAAAAACAGAAATTATATTTTTTTGGTATTTTTTGAATTTTTAAAACTAATAAAACACTTTTTAAAACTAAAAATTAGATAAAAAAAATATAAAACTTAATCCTAAAAATTTGAGAAAATTTATAAAAATACTAGAGCTTATTTAAAAGGTTTACGAAGAAAAATGAAACAAAAAGCTATTTTCAATAAGTTGTGAAAATTCAGATAAGCTAAATAAGCTAAATAACTAACTGAGTATAATAAACAAATGTAATGAGCATATAATGAAAAAGTCCCAAGGGCGCAATGGTTAAGGTGTGTGTGTTGTGAGAGGGAGGTCACAGGTTTGAGTCCTGTGACTATCCTTTTTTTTGCAAAACATTTTTTTTATTTTTCTTTTAAAAACAACTAAAGTTTAAGCAAAATTAAGCACCTTTAAAAAAAAAGACTTTTGATAGAACTTATTTTTAAGCTAGGAAAAAGCTAATTAAAAAAGGACAGTTTGCTAGTTAAGACTCTATGAATATTAAGCTAAAACTGTTTTGCTTTTTAGACTCAATAAGCAACTAGAAAACTAATAAGCTAAAAACAGACCTAAAGCCAGACCTAATAAGCACTAAAACTTTAAATAAGCAAACAAAATAAGCTGGAAAACAGATAAAAGCAATTAGACAGTTTACTTAAAAAGACATTTAAAGGACTATGACCAAACTTTAAGCTATTATTAAGAACAAATAAGCACTAGTAATAAGCTAAGAACTAAAAACAGATTAAGAACTTGACTCAAAGAACACAAATAAGCTGAATTAAGAAAACTTTCTAAGGAAATAAGCTAGAATAAAGAAGATGAAAATGACAGGAACACTACTTGTTTTTGGACTTTTGGTATGAATTGACTCTTTTGTAGCTTAAAAATTAAGACTCAAAAACATTTTTAACAAACTGAAAACTTGAAACAAATTTAGCACAAACTACAATAAGCTAATTCCAACAAAAATTAACCTAAATTAAGCTATTATTTGACCTCAAATGATCTGCATAATCAGACCCTTAAGAATAGACCATTTACTAGTTATGCTTAACTGTTTCCATCTAAATTGCACAAAAGGTTTTTACAAAACCAAATAACTCAAAACATATTGAAATTGAAACTAATGAGACTAGTTTTGAACACAATACCCATACCTCATATACATTTTTAAGACAATTGGCAAATAAGCTGTTTGAAAAACTTTCGAAACTGGCAGACTTCAACTTTTGATACAAAATACTTCAAAACTTAATAAAACTAACTTTGAACTAATTAAAACTAATCTTTAGACTAAATTAGAGCTTATAAAAACTGATTTGAGTGCCAAAAATAGTTTACACTCTAATTCATCATATTAAAATGTTTTATCCCAAACACCCCTTTAGAAAATAAAAATGAACTTTTAAGCTAAAACATATCCAAATAAGCCTTAATTTATGAAAACAGATTAAGAACTAAGCATATTGAGGAAAAATAAGCATAATATAAGGAAAAATAAGCACTCAACAATAAGCTAAATTAATAAGCTATATTTGACTTAAAAAGGACAGATTCTATGAAAACTTAAACTAAACTATTTTAAACTAAAAACTAGACACATTAAGCTAACGTTAAACAGAATAAGCACATTTAAGCAATAATAAGCATGGAATAAGTAGAGCAATAAGTAGAGCAATAAGCTGAATGAGAAAATAAGCTAAAATGAGTACAAGAGAAAGTACCTTGTCCTTTGCTTAAAATAAGGACTCAAATTGCTCTTAAAAGCTTATCTACAAGCTCCAGCTTATTTTCATAAGCTGGTAAGTACCCATAAGCCCTTCTATTTCTGGCTTATCATCCAAATTAAGCTTATAATGACTTTTTAGGTGAATTGAATGATTAGCTTATTCAGTTTAGCTTTAAACAAGCTAAACTGAATAAGAACTAGCTTAATAGGTAATTAAGAGCTTATTAAGCTTATTAGGTGATTTCCAAACACATGTTAAACGAAATTGTTTAAAAGTAAAATATAAATTCAACACAAAATTTAAATGCAAACTAAAATTTTATTAATGATGAAAGAGATTACAAGCTTTTAAAATGAAAATTACATTAAAAGGACAATAAGCTGAAAAATAAGCTAAAGCTACACTAAAAATCTAGATTAAAAACTACCCCTAACTGTGTGATTTCAAGCTCTATTTATAGTGAGGAGGAGATGATTCTAGACTTTGAGGAACGTTCTCAATCACCAATCCTAGCCCTTCAATCATAACAGATTCTAAATCCGTCCTTCTAGCCCTTGGATTACTTCCACGTCTCATCAACCAATAAGATTGCTAGGGATTGCCAGCGTGTCAAGGGTATGATGTCAGAGCTTACCAACGTGGACTTCTAGAAGGGAGGGATGCATCTAGTGAAGGTGAGTTACCCTGTGTTCTTTGTAGTTGTGAAAACGAAAGGTGAATAGTAAAAAGAAGCGCGTTTATTGTTTAACTTGGGTTAGACTTGGGGATTGGGCTTGGACTTAGGCTCTGACTTGGGTTTTGACTGGATATAATGAATTTGATTTGGATTTATAGACTTGGTGTTATTTTGACAAAAGGGTTAGAATCATTTAGGTGTTAATGGGCTGACCCAACCCATTAAATGGGTACGAGTTGGCCCATTAAAGATGAATATGCCTTCGGCTTAGCTTTCTCACGCTCTTCCAATCCTGTGCTCGGTTTTGTCCCTTTTTGGCATCGTTTTTGTGCATTTTTTATATATCTGTTACCTGCACAATACAATTTACAAAGCACACATATACAATGTATTTTTCATGTATTTTGGTCATTTAAGCTTGTTTTAATAAGGAAAATTGATATGTGAATAAACACATATCAAAATTCCCCCATACTAAGCTATTGCCTTGTCCTCACGCAATGTCATATATACACATAGAAAACTAAAAATTCCAACCCCCTTAGACTAATTACCTTGAAAAGTAGCTAAGTGTTCATCTAAAGGGATTAAGAACTCACTAGTTTAAAACGTCCCGTTTTACCATTTTTATATATATGCATATATTTATTATTATATATATATATATTTAAAGAGAAACTACAAAATGTTTGACTTTCATTATTTAATCATAACTTTTAGGATCACGGAACAAGAAACACTTTTAAATATTGTCCAAAAAGATAAATTCATCGTCCTCGATTTTTCACCCGCCACAAACCAAGCTTAAAAACGAAATCATTGTTAAATACAAGTTAAGATGCTAACACTACTCATAAAAGCAAATTGTGTACGCATAGCTACTTTCTGCTCCCTTATTCCTAAATCCTCTAAGGGGTTATCCTTTTTATTTCATCCGAAACAACTCAACTACGAGTCCAGAGACGGAAGCTTTATTTAGATAACACCGGAGTCGAAATTTGGCTTTATTATCATTATTATTGCAACATTATTATTCCCCCCGGTCCTTTAAACAACTGTCACATCGATATGCGAGCCGACCATGATCCAGGAGTCTTATTTCGACCAGGAGATCCTCGACCTTTTTGAAAACTATCACATCGGTATGTGAGCCGACCATGATCCAGTAAACTTTTTTCAGTCTCGTATTTTTTATTCTTATTATTACCTCCACCCTTTAAATGACTACCACATTGGTATGCGAGCCGACCATGGTCTAGTGGTCTTATTTCGGCTTTGGTTTATTACATAATTATTATTATTATAGACAAATTTCAAGTCCTATGGTCTTTTAACTACCTAGACAACGGTAGCGAGCCGTCAGGAATCGGTAGCCTATTTCCTCACAACACTGACAAAACCTCGATGTGTACCTTAATTTCACCAGAAAGAATCTTTACGAAGGGATTTAAACTAATAATCGCAAAAACCAAAGTAACTTTATTTATTTAACAAATACATAACATTTAATAATCTGGTGGGAGCAAAAAGCCACAATTAACCTCTATGAGCTCTAAAGAGCACCAAGTACTCCACGCTTAGCATCCAACTTATATTCAACTCTATCATTTTTTGTTTTTCGCAAATTTAAAATCTTTAATAAAAAGATCCGCGAATGCTTAGTCTAATAAAATCAAGCCTTGCATATTTAAAGTCTATTATGGAAACTTGCAAACTCTTGGCTTTTTCAAGCTAGAATTCACGTTTTAAAGCTTCTTATATAAAAGACTAGCAAAAGCTTTCATTCATATAGGTTAAGGGGCAAGCTAGAGCGCAACATGCTCGATCAAGTCAAATTTTATTCTTATTCTCACCATCGGATAGTCAGAAATTCGTGTCAAAACACTTATTCTATTTTTGAAAAAAAAATTAATTTTGGGATAAAATCAAATATTTTTGGTATTTTAGGTGGCAAAACAGGGTTACGAGAAGACAAGGCAAATGCAAGTAAGCTTAAATCGATAGATACCCCCATACTAGAACTAAACATTGTCCTCAATGTGAGACTGCCATCCCCCATACTAAAATCAATGCATAATGCTAATATAAAAGGGTCTCTACGTAAATCTAAAGCCGTTTATTAATTATGCTAATAGATAAACGTTTGTCAATAAGATCTAGGATATCGGATTCCCATATATAAGCATGCGAAGGATTGAAGTTCGAGTGAACGATGGACAAAACCATGAGCACGAGAGTCTTCATAATCCGGCCAATCCTGGACATAAAACACAAGCCACGAAACACGAGAAAGGAAGAGGTGAGCCTCCTCACGTCACACTTATTAGAAAATAGAAAAAGAAGATAGAAACACGGGTTGCCTCCCTAGAAGCGCTTGTTTTTGTGCGAGTCTCTAGCTTGACTCTCTCCGAATTCCTTTGTCCTTGGGGTAGAAACAGAAGAATGGTAAAATCATTATCGGACTTTCATATGCCGCCGGCTCTAAGGAATAACAACTATAAGCGGATATGTCGGGGTAAAAAATAAGGTCCTCACTCCCCGAGGAGAGAAGAAGAAGAGAGTTCACAAGATAGGTAAGAAAAAAAAGAAAGATTTTGATAACAAATGTGAGGGAAAAATAATGAAGATCCTCAAAGGGTAACCTCACATATGTCAGTGAAATAATTTTCTCATGAATCCCGGGGTCGAAAACTTTGATCATACTCTTCAAATCATCATTATCATGTTCATCCTTTATGCTTCTTGGGTCATGATCTAAAAACACCTCGAGGGGAAGATTATGGGTAGTATCTTTAGTAAGCAAACACTCAAGATAAGTTACGTCTCCCTCCGAATTATGATAACCGTCCTTAATATCCGTATAAACATCAATATCTAGAAAAGCATCGATCTCATCAATATTGCCTCCTGGGTCGAAACACTCATCCTTGTTAGCATTGGAAAGAGGTGTGACTAGCAAAACCGGCTCATCAAGGTTAGAAACATAAGAGTCCTTGCTCTCGATGTCCTCTAACACCTCATCAAAAAGAGGATTTATGTCACTAGTGATGTACTCGTCATCAAATTCAAAAAGAGGGTTCGAATAAATTTTAAAATTTTCTTCCTGAACGTCCTTCTCAGGAAGTGACTCGTCATCACTAGAGGTAAAATCATTATTAGAATCGAATAGAGGAGTAGAGGAAGTCACGTAATTATCACAAAAAGGCAAATCACACTCACTGTCATTGTCGGATGTATCCTCAGACTCACTTGGTATTGGGACAAGGTCCTTAACACTAGACTTTATTACTTCGTCCGATTCCTTTTCAGGAATAGTGCTAAGATTTTCATCCCCTATGATGAGAAAGTCCTCAGGCTCCATAGTCGGTAATACGGGAAAAAAGTCATGATTGCAATAGATGGAGGAAGTCGAGAAATAATTTATTTTAAAGGAATAGTTCTCTCCTCGTCATCATCGTCATCATTGTCATCATCGTTATCGTCATAAATAAAATTGAAACGTCACGAAGGCTCGGGAGTATGAGTACTAAGATAAGCCGCCTGCTGTTGTTGACATAACTTTTCAACCAAGGATTGCACAGCTTTAAGAACATCATTCATCCTTTGTTGATTAAGGTCTTCTTGAATACTCTGAGGCTGCTGATTGATGGAATACTGTAGGGGTTGGTCAAAACTGGAAGAGTTAGAATTATAGCAAAGATTAGGCTCATAGAAGTTTTGATTCCTCGGTTGACACTGAAAATTTGCATGAGGTCCCCCACAGTTTTCACAACAAAGATATTGTTGTGGAAAACTCTGTCAATTTTGTGGATAATAATTATCAACAAAGTTTTGATTGTAGCACGGTTCCTGCTCATAGACAAGCGGTACCCGTGGTGGACAATCAAACCTATAGTGAGTATCATTCCCACATAACTCACACGAGTATGTCTGGGGCTGTGGAAGGTGGTTGAAAACGTTTGGAGGATTATTGAAAGAATTCGGATTTGGATCATAAACGAATGAATTTCCAGCTCTTGAAGCGCAAAACGAACAAAATCTATTTCTAAGATTATTTCCACATCACTCGCAAGTACACCGTTGACAAAGTAAACCATCTAACGGACCTCCACACACATAACAACCACGTTGGTTGAATGAAGACATAAGAATTAAACAAATAGGAGGGTAAAGAAGAATATTTTTGAAAATTTATATAATAATAATAATAAGTAGAAATTAATAAAAATATTTTTGGGACCGATAGTCAAAGGTGCACGGTAGCTTTTTAGAAAACGCACTAAGAAGCGGAGGAGCGAGTAAGCGCGAAGCGTTTTAAAAACCTTCTCCTTTCGGGTCGAAGTTCATAGGATCAACCCTTCTTATACCTCTCTTATAGTTTGTTAATCTAAAGGTGAGCCGATTAAACAATTGACAACACGGTTTCATTTGTTGTTTTTTCAATTTTTTTTTGTATTTTAAATACTTTATAATATAAAATAAATCGAGAAAAATAAAATATTTTTTTGTATTTTATAATATTATATAAAAGAAAATGAAAAATAATAAAGAAATGTAAAATATATATATTCACAAAAAACGATAACTTCACGAGGAAGGGTCTTCAATGCACTAATCTTTAAACTTCAACGCGATAATCGGTACACACTTCCCTTGCAACGACGCTAAAAATTTGATTCGTCTCAAATCTTACATTATATATAACAGGATAAAACAATAACATGTCATGCAACATACCCGCCACATCATCATTCAAGAATTGCCACCTATGCAACTAATTATACCACATATGCATTTCACAATCCACCTAGGCAACTAATTATGCAACACATGCATACTTAAATGCCACCTATGTAACATTCATGCCACCTCATCATTCAAGGATTGCCACCTATGCAACTAATGCATTTAAGTAGCTTATTTCGTGCCTGTATGTAAAAAATTAAATTGAAAGATTCGAACTCGGGTCTACACAAACAAAGAAAGACTTCAACCACTAGACCAATCCAACAATTGTGACAAGTTTTGGAAAACATAATATGTAAAGCCAGCTCACTCATTTATTTTGAAATTTTAAAAACCCGGACCATAACATAATATTTTTAAAAAAGTCAAACATGAGACACTGCCTTGAATAGACGAATATTGAAGACCAAAATAAACACATATGAGTTGCAAGAAAATAGGGATTTTCAAACCTAGCACTAATATCAGATTCATGAAAATAGGGATTTTCAAAACCACCGATCTCACACAATTTTCATTATTAATTTTGATTCACAAACCTAATCTCACAAAAATCAAAATCAAAGCTTCATCAATCAACAATCAGGTTTGTAAATTCGTTATTCTTTAAAAACAATTCAACTCTAGATGATATAGGGTTCATTTTTGTTTATCCCTAATTTTTATTTGTTGAACTAATATTTAAATTAATTGATTTGTTTGATTGGAATTTATTAGGATGTATTTGCGTGATCTCAAATTACAATTTTCGGGTTGATGATTCATAGGTCGAATTGATGATGCACAATCAAATATCATTGTAAGGTATGTTTCATCGGGAAAAGAAGAATGATAGTGTTTTCATTTGTTTATTGTATGAGAGGACAAGAGTCCAGAACAAGCTACTTATATACTATTTTTTACTTGGATTTTTAAGGGAATTTTACTATGTTTCCCACGACTACTTCGTGTTAGAGAGGACAAGGGTCTAGAACAAGCCTTCACACCAGGTGAGACACAATGTATATTCATTTCATGTTTGCTTTATGTCATTACTTTCAGGTTGTATAATGCTCAGAAGCATACCCAAGGTAATAATCAAGATGATGAATGAGAACACATGCAGATGTTATGACAAGCAGGTTTTCTGTAATTCGCCAAACAGTGAGATCGAATAGCAACGGGCTCATGTCATAGTAGTATCTCACCATGTGAACTTTTTAACTTCACAATTCGCCAAATGTGGTAATGATGTGTTTGTGATTTTTAGTATGTACGCACAAATTTTTAAAAGGTTATTTTCTCTATAAGTAAATACAAGATTGTGATTCATTGAAGGTGTGCTATTTTCTCTACCAAGAAATTTAAAAAAAAATATCTGGTGTAGATACCCACAATTTGTATTATTCTATCTTCAATGCCAATATCTTATAGAAGCTCTTTTGTCTACATTAAGGTTATATAAGATTGATAAATTTTACTCTTCCGCAGCTCCTGGCTCTGAAAGTGCAATCCTCAGCGAATCACAATCCTAAGAGTAAATCATGAAAGTCGTCAAGTATTTTATTCTACGCTAAAATAAATACGGTAGTTGATACTCATGGTTTTTCTGCTAACATATTAACCACCAAACATATACGAAACATTTCGTGTTGATAAGGATGTTAATAAAACATACATATTCATTTACATCTACAAAATTAGAGTGGCTATCACTATATTAATATATATGTATACTGGTTGAGTATTAATCATGTTTCTTGAAATTGTATCATGTGAAGGTTTTCCCATAATAATAGTTTACCTCTAGAACTGACCATTTTTTGGTGTATCTATGGGTTTTATAATGAATGTCTTCGAAAGTAAGTTAGCTTTTTTGTTTTGTGTTATAGTTTATAGGCTATTATAGTTTTCAACTTTATAACGAAATGACAAAAACTTCAATCACTTAGATCAATTTGGCAAAAACGTGGTCTATCATACTAGTAGTGCATTTCCTAACCAATGCTAAGAGTATGGAAGTTTGTCAAATTCTTATTAATGCCTCTTTCAGTCAAAAACTTTAATGGAAAGTCTTGTTTTGTTCATGAACTCAAAAAGGAAATGAATGACGATTAGAGTACGTTAATTCCCTTGAAAAGGAGCTTGACGAACTTGAATCAGAAAAAGTGCTGATTTTTTCAATCATATATGATCTAATTTCCGAAGAGTGTGTGTCTAAAGATGTTACATGTTCATATTTGCATTCTCTGTCATGATTTAAATGCTAATACTGAATTGCAATGCATATATCTCATAAAGTCAAAGACTGTGAATGACTTGACAATGCTTTCGAAACAAACTGAATATGTTAAACAAAGGAAGTTCACTAATAATTTGTTAAAAAGTTTAGCTAACTGAAAACACTCAATTCTCTTGCACTTTCTTAAACATTGTAAAGAACAGATGAAAAACCCAGTTTGCAAGAAAATGCTTCAAAATGTAATTTCGAAAAAGAACGTGAACAATATCATGATAAATACAAGATTTGAAAGTCAAAATGCAAGAACAAGAACATGTGATAAATGAGTTAAGAAACTCATTATTAGGTAACAAAAGAAGTCTGTGGAAACTCAGTTTGATAAACATCTGTTGTTTCGACAACCAAAACGCTCAACGGAATACCAAAACCATCGTTTTAGAAAACCGATCCTTTTCAATTCTCCTGAAATGAGTGTTTTTCAAAGGAAACAGTCGGTTTAATAAAACTAATGTGTGGATGGTTTATTTAAACCAGTCACTCAACAGAGTTTGCCTCAGAATAGAAACCAAGCGATTCAAAACACAAATGTGCTTAAACCAGGAATGTATAGAATTGCCTCCACCACAACACAAACTAGAACACCACAGTTGCCTCATGCTTCTAGGAATACTAATCCTCACATGTCTAAACTTAAGGTGTTAATTCACAGTACTAGTATTGAAGGTACCACAGCTTAAGTGCTATCAAGTGAAAGAAAAGGTCATGCCAAACATTAGTCAAGTGAAGTTTACAAAGAAGGAAGTAGAAGACCATCATAGGATTTTAGTATTTCTAATAAACAAAGTCTGTAACTGTCGTGTAATGGAAAAGTTTAAACTCAAGAACTTCGAATGTAAATGCTGTTTGTGCTGATTGTGGAAAATGTGTGTTTAATTCAGATCATGATGCTTGTGTTTCTAGATACTTGAAAGACGTGAATGCTAGAACTAAGAAGCCTAAGGTAGTGCCTATTAGTGCTAGTAAACCCAAGAGAAAAGCGAACAAATCTGTTGCAACACCCCATAAGAAAACAGTTGCATCAGATACACTATTCAGAAATCAAGAGTTACTATAAGAGTTGTATGAGGATACAAATCAGGAATGGAAATGGTGGTTTAGTAAGAGATGTCAACTGTTTATGATGGACACAAAAAAGCGCGTTAGGGACCAAGAGATATGGATGCCTAAGATTAGGAAAGCTGATGAATCAACAAGTATTAGTCCCACTATAGACATTGTCTCTAGGATAACTAATGTCTTGAAGATATCAAATCTCCTTGGGGGATCCATTTGTCAATTGTTCAATGTCCTCTAATTCTCTTGCAGATTGTACAACTCATCCTATTCATTGTTGACTCTGGATGCACAATGTTAAAATGACGTTTGAACACATCAGTTCAAGCCTCGGTCATCAATGTTTAAATGACGTTTGAACACATCAGTTCAAGCCTCGGTCATCAATGTTTAAATGACGTTTGAACACAGCAGTTCAGTCGGTCATCATTGTTTAAACGACGTTTGATCACAAAACACGATCAAGCCTAGGTCTTCATAGGAATGATGTCTGTTTCACATCAGTCTCAGGCCTCGTTCTCATCAAATGACTTCTAATATAACAGTTCAGAACTCGGAATTCACGACCACAAGCAATGAACCGTCAAGTTCAAAGTTGGTTCCAAAAGTTGTTCCTCTAGCAGTCAAGACAGCTACATCACGACAAGAGTTGGAATTACTATTCCACCATCATATAGCAATGCCGAGGACAACAGGTAAATAAAACAAAATCAGAAAATCAGAAAATTTCCAAAAAGAATCTTCTCGACATGTCTCTTGGAATCGATAACATTTACGTGCTTAGAAATGTCGATTAACATTGACACGGGTGTGTAAATGAAGTTCGAGCGAGAGTTGCAAATACTTTCAAAACATGTCATTTCTAATTTTCTAAATGGCTTATGTGCAAATATCAGTACATAACCCGGACTTCAAATAAAGGAAGGTTTATAACTTATCCTCACAACGAGAAAATTAACGTTTCTCGGTCTTGAGCTGTTCTTACAAGACATTCAATGTTTTTAGCTCAAGAAAAAGGATAGGTCGTTTCTGTGCGCTTACCCTTACTGTTAGAAGAGAATCTCTAACATCAGGTTTTTTTCTTCAAAAGTTGAACACATTTTTCAAGGATATTTCTCGATGACAATTCATAATCTTTCAAAATTGTGTGTTCAACACTCCATCCCTCACAGTGTTTTCAAAAGACAACAATTTCTCAATTGGTCCTATTTTTGAGGGGGAGTTTTTCGAAAAACAAAGTTTTAATGTTCTTGGATACATCAACAACGACAATTCTTATGTATTCAAAACATTATCAAAAAGTTCCAAACCATTCATGCTGACCATATTTTCTCCCACAGATTTTTCAAGACATATTTTAATCACAAGGTATTTCAAAAACTAAGTGTTTATTATTATTTAAAATAAGGGGAGAAAATGTAATTAAAATATGATCTATTCGACTCAAGGTGCTGAAGAAAAGGTTTTATGGTTCGATCTTATACCCAACAACATCTTAATTTCACGACGATTCTGAAGTCATAAGGTGGTTAGGTTAGGAATCAATCCTATGATCCAACCAGAACCGGAGGATCTACCCAAGGATAATCCAAAGTTAGAAATAGCAGTCCTTAGGTATGATTGGAGATGAATGTATATGGGAATAATGCCGACTAAGATTGAGCTAACACTAGAACAATCATAACAAGGTGTTAGTAATGACGTCCTGGTAAGCATTGAAGGCGTTGAAGAATGAAAAAGAAATGTATGGATAAAGGGTCTAAAGAAAGAAGCCCTCCACACAACTTAAGGCAGAAACCGGGTCAATACATATGCTGTCAGAATCACAAGTTGATTGCTGACATTGAAAACGACATCATGGACCCAGTGATGCAATGCACAACCCTTCCCAGCCATTCGGGTTTCTCTCAACAGAAACTTGTCTCATTTGTCACGGAGATACACACGTTATCTATTGACATCTCACTCCGAGATTGTTGATATTGAATAGGTGGCAATATGCTCCAGCCTCCGAGTACTAAAACCAAAATGCACTAATCGAGTCTAGAGCCAAGAGATCAATAAAAATCTCGTTAGGACACATTCCATTTCAAACACTTGTTGAACATCATCAAGTTCACAAGCTGTTAACAAGAGTCCTACGCAATATCCTTGTGATATTTGCCAGAACATCAGAGTGATACTTTTAGTATTCACAATGAAGATGGAAATCCTGCTTGAGTCAACATTCAGCATAAACAAGCTCATGGTAGGTGACATGAAGATTCTAAATGATATCAAACTTGTGACAACTGTATATAGATTTGGTACCGTAAATGAATTAAGTTGATGAGAAGTTTGAATAAAAGCTTAAAAACGTCCCGATGTGTATACAAAAATGCTTATACCAGTAATATGACGATTGATTTTCAAATCAATTTCTGGATATCACTCAAAAGTCACGTAAACCTGCAGTTAAAACGGTGTGACAGTATTCTCCCAATGCAACCAAATTGATCATTACCACAAGTACATGGCTCATGTGTTAGCCAGAAAGACAATTTCCTATCATGAAAGCTCAAGATTTAAAGACAAAGACTTCCGCTAACTCTGATTTGAAGCTTTCAAGATGAGCATAGTATGAGAATGTTGGCCAAAGACACAAGATCGCAAGATGGCAAAGACAATAAAGACAATGACAAATGCTCAAAGTCTAGATCGCAAAGCATGAAGGAACAAACCTACAACAAAGAACAAAGAGAAAGACCAAGACCACATGAGCTTAAAAAAACAATCTCATATATCTCATGAAGGAGTGTCATCAATGAACTCACTTCGGGGGAGATTGTTAGCCTCAAAATATTGAGTCGAACATAAAGTTCATAAAGGAAGCTCGTTCCCAGTTTTCCAAAGACCTTCACTTCGAGAGATTGTTAGCCATAATTTATTGAGACGAACAAGAAAGCCGGCTCACGTCCTACTATGGAGCTTCGGTCTTTAATTTGTTAATGTTGTAATAAAATAATATCGGGAACAGCTCGATAGTTAATCTAATATTGTATATGTTTTGGGTTTAATCCAAGCAAAACCCGAGCCCGGGTCCTAGTTAAATATCCCACGCGTCGTAGGGATATATATATATTTAGATATTTTCTTTTCAGAAAATATCTCATATATATAGATATTTTCTTTTAGAAAATATCTAAGTTTTCATAATATCCAAATTTCTTTTCTATCTCTTTCATCTCAACATCTCTCGTCCATTTCGTCACTCTCTCTCTCTCTCTAGTTCTTGATCGGTTCGGGTTATGAAGTAAGTGTAAAATCGGAACCCTACAATAAGAAACTCATTTAAGCTGTATTAATATCACAAATAAGCTGTCAAGCGTATTCGTGGCTTATGTACTTATTTGGCTATGATAATGGGCTGCCAAGCCCAATAAGGGTCTGGTTAGGCTTCGACGGTACTTTAGGGTCCATATAGGTCCAATAAGCTTATTAGGACCCTTAATAAGCTCATGGAGCTTATTAATTAGCGATGGATGACCCTACAAATATGGCCTGTTGGGCCCAATAGTAGGCTGTCAAGCCCAATGCGACTCGAAAGTGGCCATTTGGTTTACTAATTAGTTTCTAGGGTTTTTAAACTCTTGCTAAGCACTCATTAAGCATTAATTAACCGTGTTTCATCATATGCATTCGTTCTATAAGTTAGTATGCGCCTTCCCAAGCCGAACCATCAAGTTTCATGAAAAGTTTACGTGTGGTTTCGTGTACATTCTACAAACAATTAATAATTCACATTGTTCCGTATTCTATAATTAAGTTAAACACGTTTAAGGCCTTGCTTATTTTATATGTAAATCACGTCTTCCATTTCTAGCACTTCTTAGCACCACACAATTCATAATATACATATGTATACTCGTATAACATGCATGCTTTGCATTTAGCATGCATATTGATCACGTTAGTTTGTTATCTACAAACTAACGTGACCAATTCAATTAGCAACCAAAGAACAAATAAGATATGAACATGTATAGTTTGGTATGCGACTTACAATAGTCATAGTGTCTTGGTTCAAGTTAGGAAGTCAACCCACAATGCGTACATGATCGAATAACAAACCCAAAGCTCCAAAGCTTATTAATTAACCCAAATCTTGGCTCGTGCACCTTCCTATGAAGTCCTAGTACTCCTTGTGTGTTTAGAAGTGAAACGTGACAAAGTGTCTTGGTTCGGCTATGATAAATTAAACCAAGGGAGGAATAAGAATGGTTTTTGTTTGAGAGAGTGTTTGAGAGTTGTAAGAAAATGTTAAGTGTCAAGATGAGTGTTTATATAGGCTTACGAATTTTGGTTACTCACTAGTCCTTATCTATGCCAAACCGTGCCCTTTTAGTGGTTTTATAGTTTCTAGTTAGTTCAAATGGTTTTGCTAATACCTCTCTAAGTACACCTTTAAATTGCATGATCATGGTACAAGATTTCTTAAGATTTGGAAATCTTATGGTTTATGTAGGTGATTGTTTGGCCGTGGGTATCAAAGGGAAAAAGAAGTGAATCCCAATGGATAACATCCTTGAGTATTCAGCTAAGTGAAGACATTAAGACAAGGTTTAATTAAACCTTGTTATACATGTACTTAGTTTAGGCAAAAGAAGATTTGTTAGTTGATTATGCATGTGGGACGTGTAGGTTTATGGAAGGAAGAAGGGTTTCAAAATCTTGTTAAGATTATAATGGTACAAGTCATAATTAAAAGGATATTGTACAATATTTGTGTAAGTATCCTTTGGTTCATGGTTTTTTTTGTTTACCTATGACCGGCCACAATGGCTTATTAACATAAGAATTTAATAATTTTTGTGTTTTAAGGATTAATGTGGGTATTGGTTTGAGTCTAGGTAAGTCTAGGTATTTTCGGGGTGTGTCTAAAGGTATTTTATTGCGAAACGTAAGCCTTTTACGTGACCAATAAAAATAAAACACGCAAAGTCAATAATTATCTTCTTAATAATTATATAACACTTGTTTGACGTAAACCTTAATTTATTTGGTGATTGTTTACGTTGAATGATTATTTCTAGTCTACGCGATTTAGCTTAAAAGTTAAATTAAAAGTAAACGCGTATCGGACCAAAATAAAATTAGTGAAGAATTATAAGGAGTCGTAAAATGACCTGAAATTGAGAAATGTTACAGTCTCCACTGGTTAAAAAAGCTTTGTCCTTAAATCTTAAGACCTTGTAGTGGATGACGAAGCCCGGTTTGTGAAAAGTTATGGGTATTTCTATTTAAATTAATCTTCACATTCCTATGTGAACTCAGGACCTCTCCTAGACTTCCAGTGAACTTTAACCAATGGTATCCAGCTTCGCTTTAATCGTTTGATCTCTCGTTCCATGATTTCAATGGCGCTCCTCAAACTGGAGCTTATCCATCAACAGTGAATTCTTCAATAGGCATGGCTAATGGTTTGTCAGCTTAACATTTCTTCAGATTTAACACATGGAAAGTATGGTGAACCCTGCTCAACTCTTGAGGAAGTTCCAGTCTGTAGGCAACCTTCCTAACCTTGGCTAACACCTTGAAAGGTCTGACATATCTCGGGTTCAACTTGCCCCGCTTACCTAATCGTACAACCCCTTTTCAAGGTGAGACCTTGAGCATAACCCTATCCCCAACTTCGAACTCCATCGGCTTTCGCTTCAAATCAACGTAGCTCTTTTTTCGATCCTGAGAAGCTTGAATTCTCTGCTTGATCAGGACAATCTTTTCCGTTGTTTCCTGGATCATTTCAGACCATTTCAGTTGAGCTTCTCTAACTTTCGGACCATCCCCCCTCCCCACGCACACAGTGATCGGATATTTTCGGCCATATAAAAAAAAAGAGTGCTCATAAGGTGCGGCCTTTATGCTAGTGTGATAACTATTGTTATACGAAAACTCGGCTAATGGCAAATGTTTAGCCTATCCTTTTCCAAAATCGATCACGCAAGCACGTAGCATGTCCTCGAGAGTTTGAATAGTCCTCATCAGCTCGCCGTCGTTTTATGGATGATACGCAGTGCTCATACTCAGATCTGTAACACAAAAAGCATTCTAAAATGATTCAAAAAATTGATGTGCACCTCCATCATATCACAGATGATTGAAACAGGTATTCCGTGTCCTTGCTACATCCTGTCAGGTACACCTGCCAATTTGTCCAATGGGTCATTCTCCCTTATTGGCAAGAAGTGGGCAGATTTTGTAAGTCGATCCATAATTACCCAGATGGTGTCAAAACCATGTGACGACTTAGGAAGCTTGGTGATAAAATCCATCGTGATATTATCCAACTTCCACTCGGGCATTGCTAGTTGTACTAATAGTCCTGATGGCCTTTGATGTTCAGCCTTGACCTTTGCACACGTCAAGCACTTGATAACATAGGTGGCGATGTCAAGCTTCATATTTGGCCACCAATATAGCTTCTTCATGTCTTGGTACACTCTTTTCCAGAACCGGGATGATATAAGTATTTGACTGTGGATCGGCATACTCCAGATCTTAAGTCGCCATAGCAAGGTAAACCAACACCTGCCGGTATTAAACATAAAGTCCATCGGCGCGTGGATCCAACTTTCCTTGGGTACGTCATTTCTGATCATACCGGCCTAGATCTTCATTCTCAAGTTCTCCGGGGTTTCAGGGCTTCGATCTGAGCTTCTAGTATTTGTTTGGGAAAATCCAAGCCAATAGTCATAACTAAGGCTTGAACCCGCAATGGCTCAATCCGTTCCTTATGGCTTAATGCATCGGCCACTATGTTTGCCTTTCCCGGGTGATAACGGATGTCACAATCATAATCACTTAGAAATTCTAGCCAACAGCGTTGCCTCATGTTAAGCTCTTTTTGGTCAAGAATGTGTTGTAGACTTTTATATGGTAGGTGAACAAAAACAGGTGCATTTGGTTCCCAGGTAGATAATTGCCTCCCATACTCTTTTAGAGCAAACACCACCGATCCAAGTTCTAAATCATGAGTGGTGTAGTTCTTCTCATGAATTTTTAGTTGTCGAGAAGCATAGGCAATCACCTTCTCTCTCAGCATCAACACAACGCCTAAACCCTTGTGTGAAGCATCACAATAGACCACAAAATCCTCGCTTCCTTTAGGTAAAGCCAGAATTGGCGCACTGCACAACTTCTGCTTTATTAACTAAAAAGCATTTTCCTCCTTTACACCCCAGTCAAATTTGATTCCTTTCTGAGTAAGCTTTGTCATTGATGTCTCAATCTCCGAAAATCCCCTCACATAAACCTTCGAATAGTAAAACCACCAAGACCTAAAAATTAGCAATCTTCGTCGGTGTCTTAGGAGATGCCCAATCCTTGATAGATTCTATCTTGGCTGGATCCACATGAATGCCTCTGCTATCAATGACGTGATCGAGAAATTGTACTTTCGGAATCCAAAATTCACACTTTGAAAACTTGGCATACAACTTCTCCTTCTTAAGCAATTCCAAAATTGCCTTAAGATAGATTCTTCGTTTCTCTTTTCTTGTCTTTAATAAATAAGTATACATTAATAAAGACGATTACGAACTTATCAAGAGGCTACGGCACACATCGGATTCATGAGGTCCATGAAATACCGCATGTGCGTTGTTGCCCGGATGGCATAACCTAAAAACTCGTAATAACCATAACCGAGTTATGGAATGCCGTCTTAGAATGTCTTGTCCTTCATAATTTGTACGCTCCTCACTGGTGATAACCCGATCTCAAATCTATCATTGGATAAAGCCCAGGATCCTTTGGAGTTGATTGAATAAATCGTCGATCCAAGGGAGTGGATAATGATTCTTTACTGTTAGCTTATTTAACTCCTGGTAGTCAATGCACATCCTGAATGATCCATCCTTTTTTTTGACAAACAAGACCGGGGCTCCCCAAGGTGAGGACTTGGTCTTATGAAGCCTTTGTCCGAAAAGCACATGTAGTTGGTTCCGCAATTCCTTCCATTTCGGACGGGTTGGCCAATCGATACGGTGCCCTCGAGCTACGGGTGTGGCTCCTGGAATCAAGTCGATCAGGAATTCTACTGGTCGAGCTGGAGGAAGACCCGACAAGTCCTCGGGAAACACTTTCAAAAAATCTCGAACGATTAGTACGTCCTTAAGTTGCTTTCCTTCTGACTTGTCCTCCTCCTTCTTGGCGAATATCTGTGCCAAAAATATCTGACATCCTCTCGCCATGTACTCTTGAGGCTTTGAACATGAAATAATGGTCAACCAAGATTCTCTGCCATTGTTACTTTCGTCACCATAAAAAATCAAGGTTTCACCCCCATAGGGAATTCGAACAAGTTTCTCATCACAAACGATCACGGCATGATACTTTCTTAACCAATCCATGCTGATTCTAAGGTCGAAACTACCCAGTTCTACGGGCATTAGATCTATGTTGAACGGGTAGTTTAAGAAATTTAAAGTGCAACCCTGTATAATAGTGTCTACCCTGACTATTTTCCCGTCAGCTAATTCAACATCATAACTATTTTCTAATGGAGTTCGCACGATGTCTATCAGGGAACTAAACGCAGAAGATATAAAACTTCTATCGGCACCAGTGTCAAATAAGATAGATGCATAGCGGTTGTTTAAGAGGAACGTACCCGTAACGACATTGGAGTCTAGGTTCCTCGATGCATTCCCATTCTTCTCTGCATTTCCAACTGCGTATACCCAGCCTTGTGCATTCCCATTTCCCCCATCCTTATTCTTCAATTTTGGACAATCTCTCTTGAAATGTCCTGGAGCTCCACATTCAAAACAACCATTCCCCTTGGGAACTGCCCTATTGTCCCTCTGAGTATTAGCAACATTAGTGTTGCCAGAACCTCTGCAGTCAAGGGCAATAGTGCCTCTAACCTTGAACATTGTGAGCATTTCGATACCACGGGCCAATGTGATGAGGAAAGTGTCACTTTGCACTTGGGCAAAGATCCACCATACGGCTTCTTTTCACCGATTTTCACCACCGTTCATCACAATTATTCATTTCACATTCACCACAACGTAACTTCACCACCACATTCACACATCAAACCTTTCCACCACCTTTTCAACTTTATCACCACAACACAACGCCCGAGACGAGACCAACACTCACTCATCAACTCACAACCATAACCGCGACCACTTCACTAGACCCCGTGACCACAAGCCCTTCCAACTCACCCACACTTTCACGAACTTCACGCTCACAAATCATCACTACAAACTCACACCCCTTCAACCTCAACGCCAAAACCACAACATTACTAACTTCAACCCTACTGATTCACGCAAATATCTTTCACATACCACACTCACGTTCACAATCATTTTCAACCCAACACAGAGACAGCTTTCACACCACTAACACGTACACAAACTAATTCATTCCGTAATTCACGCATATTCACACCATCACCAATCACACCTCCGTCCACCCACACAATTCACAGACATCACACAACCAATACACCTTCACAACACTAACCACAACACGCCGCCCCCATATTGTAGACCTTGGCGACATTCTGTCTCTTGAAGGGTTGTTGTTGTTGATAGCCATGGTTGTTTCTGGATGAATCATCAACCTTCCTTTTGTTATCAGTCTGCCTTTCCGCATAGGTGCGGAGTTTCTGATCCATCAAGTCGTTGGCCAACTTAATAGTCTTATCCAACGTCTTGGGTTTGGAAGACTTCATCTTTCCATAAATGTTATCAGGGAGTCCACTGATGTACTTGTCAACCTTCTCAGTTTCATTAGCAACAAACTTGGTACATATCAGGGTTAGCTCTTGGAAACGTTCATGAATGTTGAACATCGTATCCCTTTAACCTTAGGTCCACAACCTCGATTTCTCTTTCTTGATTCACCCTGTGACAATACTTTCCGTAAGTCATTTTTCTTCTTGAGTACTTCCCAAGTCATTGAATATGCATTAGGACCTAAGGTTCTTATCTGACCATTCCACCAAGTCAAAAAAAGCCCATAACAGAGTACAGGTGACAAACTTAACCTGATTTTCAATAGCACAACAACTGATATGGAAAACTGATTCCATCTTTTCAATCCACCAGGTTAAACCGACAACGCCTTCATTTCCTTTGAAGTTCAAAGGTTGACATTTCATGAAGTCAACGTAGAAACAAGGGCATGTAGTTTGTATATTCCTTTGGTTATCCCCGTGTGAACTGTGGCTTCCGTCTCTATTGGTGGAGTTTCACAGAAGATGCTTGTTCAATCATAGCTTGAACGGATTCTGGAGTCATGTTGTTTGTGTGGTGTTTGTTAGGAAGAGTTATTCCATCCTCGTCTTGTCACAGGGTGTCATGATTCGTTCTAAATCACAAGAACAAAACGTGAGGTCATGAAAATATACAACAATTTTACTGATGAGGACAAACAATACAAAGAGAGGTATATAAGTAACAAACATACACAACTATTTCATTCATAACTTAGAAAATCGTACATGAATAGTTTTTAGTACAACAAAACCCAAAAAGTACAATACAAAAGATCTAAGGCTATGCTAGTGGGGAGAACCCCTAATACTTAACATGCCTGAACAACTGCCTAGCAAAGTAAAATGACATAAACCACTAGATGTGACTATCTGCATCCCTAGAAGCATCCTGGTGTTCCGGAACTCTAACATCTGGTCCTAGATGTCTAGCTCTCCTCTGCTGCTCTCGCAGTGTTAACAACTCGGCCTGCATGTCACCCATCTCTCGTCTTATGTCTCTCATCACTCGGATAATCTCTACCATCTGTGCCTTACGTCTACGGTCAGTCTCTCCTAGCTCTGTCATCTCAGTCTGCTGCATCTAGGAGCGAGTCTCATGTACCTGGTGCTGGGTTTGAATAAGAGTACCCTGCAGCTGTAGCTATGTCTGATGTGCCTGGATCTGGGACTCGTGTGCATGCTCACGGTGGGTCTGAAGCTCATAATGAACTGCCTGACTCAATCCTACCGAATAAGCCCAAGCCTCTCAGGAAGCATAGGCCTCCTCCTCTACAATTAGTACTGTCTCCTGATGAGCTATCCTATCCTCCATAAGCAAGTCGACCCGCTGCGATCATAGTGACTCGCTATGATATCGAGTCCCTACTATCCTGAGCATCCTCTAGTAAAGCATATAAGTCCTGCATATCATGCTCATGGAGCTTAGCAAGCTGACCTCTCCCACGGTCTTAGGTGCTATCTCAAGAACTGCCTATGTCGGATCCACCCAAGTATCTCTAATACCATACCCAACCTCTCTAATCCATCTTCATCTCGCTTTAGCATCTACGGTGCTGACAAACCCATAATCTATCCCCCGACCTCCGGTAGGTCTAGCAATAGAACTCTCACCAACCTCATACCTGGAGCCTAGAGTAGACAAGCAATGAATCTCTTGCGAGGTCTGGGCAAGGCTCAAGACTCGGAATATCAACCATACCGGTTCAACAGGTGGTGGTACGTATAGAGATGGTGGAAGTGGTGGTAGTGGAGGTGATGGTAATGCGGCAGTAACCGCATCAACACGGGCCTGAGTGGAGGCTGTCCTGAGTGTCTGGATTTGGGTTGGACACCCAGATGATGGTAGTAATGGTGATGTGCATCAAACAAGGTGTGGTGATAATTACAGATAGGCGTGCACCTAGCAAGGCGCTACCCCTGTTATAGAGGGTGGTGAAGTGAGATAAAGTTTGTGAAATGGGGTGAGTAGCATGGCTAAGAAAGTCTCTCAACCTCTGCCTCTGGTGGAAGGGATATGGAAGCCTGAAGCCGGACAGTGATCCTAGCTCCAGTGGTAGTAATGTCATGTGAAGTGGTGTGTAACAGGCGCTGTTTACCTAAAGGGGAAACAAGCTCTACAGCAGGTACTAACAACAGCTGAGGCGGCCGAGCTAAGTGCTTCCCCCACCTCCACCTCCCATCCTCATTCCAACCTCATCTCATCATCGCGTCAATCGCCCAGATGAATCGCGTCATCATCATCTCCATCCTCTCCCCCGTCCATGGGATAGTCAACCGGACCATCCTCCGTCTCATCATCCTTATACTCATCTGGATCCTCTTCTGGATCCGACTCAGTAACATATCTTGGTGACTCGGCAGTAGGTAAAACAACAAGAGGCAATGGCTTGCTCCACACCGAAAACCCACGCTCATCCGTCCAATGGTATTATACTCAGGGTACATAGCTCTGTCACAAGTCAGGACATGTGCTGTATAAACAAGGCTCACGCTCATCCTCGTCCTTGGTACTAAGGTGGTGTCTGTGGCTCCCTCGGAGGCCAGGGTATGTAATCCGTGATGTGGGCTACCGACTACCATAGGAGTCTATAGTATCCTATACGATGACTCTGGAGAAAACCATCGTCCGACAGCTCCTCGTCAGCTCCCGAAAATACCCTCTCTGGCTTAGAATCGGTGTAACCGCAGATGATGCAGAAGACATGACTGCTGTAAAAAAACAATAATAACTTATATAAGTATTAATTTTAAGACTCTTATAGTAATATATGTAATATAGTTTATATACTCATATATCAATCATGCAAGTCGTTCACGTCAAACTCAAATACCCCACTACAATTGTATGGGTAATAACCCATCAAACAAAGGCATCAGCATTTTACAAAATCACTATGCAAGCGACCATTATACGCACTCTATGCGAAAAAAATTGACATAACCCGTGTGCAACGCATGGGTCTGCATGCCTCGTTATATTAAAAGATACAGCTGTAACACCCCTAAATCTGGGTAGCAACGGAATGTTGAATATCTGAGGGCGTTACTTCATAGATCAATAGCACAAGATATGAGAACGACCATTAAACATGTCATTTTTAAAAAGATACATTAGATTAACAAAATACTTGTTCATTACATAAGCTCATTGCTTCATATTGTTCGACAATATAAGTAAAGATTTCGGTTTATAACAAATGTTCCCAAAATGTAATACGACCCAAATCTTTAGTATTGACTCTCTCCAAAGAGTGACCCCCAATGTATCTAGGCACCTCGTGCCTTATTGACATGAGAAAAATATGCTTAAAACGTCAACATAAAGTTGGTGAATTTCATAGGTTTATGTATATAAATTGTAGGACCGCAAGATTTCCAAGTGTATGATTAAGCAACAGATGCAAACATCATAAAAAGTAATTACGTTTTCCTAAACTCATGACACTGAAGCTCGACATGTATGAATGCAATAAATTGCCAGCATTGCCCGTGAATGATGTTCTAACCCGCAACATCCCAAATCCGACATGGTATACGTTTGTTGTCCGGCAAACCGGCACAGTGAGCGCTACTCACCCAAATGGGGATGTCAATCCCAAATAGATCTATTTATAACATTTGCGCTCACAATCTAGTAATTGACAGTTCATGATAATGGGCTCAGTGGGTTATCGCTACTTAGGCAAACACGTAATCATAGTATAAAATGTACACTTGCGTCCAATTTGTAAAATAAAGCATGTTCTCACCCCACAGATGTAAATCATTTAAATAATTGTAAAACATAGGGCTATGAACTCACCTTAGTAGGTAGTCCTCTGCGAATGATAAATATATCCAAGTATGGAAAATGGATCACACCGTCAAGTACGTAAGTAAATAGGGCCAGTCTTAGTCTACTATTTTAGGCTAACGACTTAATGCATAAACTACAATAAATTATTGGTTTATATATACTGTAATCACTTATGTGGTGGTGCACATGTTTATTGTATTTGTCTTTACTTGACGGCTTTTGGGAAGGTATACGATTGCACACGTTAAAGTATATATATAAGCGTTATTAATAAATATTCATATTTATTAAGTCGTGTTTCAATTTGTATAATATCCGATAAATATTATAACTTGTACGATATGTTAAGTATTTAGAAAAATCACTTTTGTTTGTAAAATACCCTTAGGTTTTCTATATTTACAAAAACAGTCCCTATGTTTATGAATATATAATGTTTACATTTTAAACCCCTAGGTTTTCACGTTTATACTTTTAGTCCTTCAGCTTTACAACAATTACACTTTAAGTCCTTATGTTCTCAAAACAGCCCTTTATGTTTCAGAATTGACAAAAACAACCCATGGGCTTTATAAAACAGTTTTTGACAGATTTAACCCTCAAGTTTACAAATTGACACTTTTAGTCCCTTAACTTTTAAAAATCACATTTTAAATCCAAATAAGTTCTAACAAGTGGCATTTGGTTTTATTTACTCCAATAAGCTACATAAGCTGTTGTCCGCTTATAAATAAGCTCGGATGAGCTTATTTAAGCTTATTGGGCTTATAGGGCCCGTTAAGAACCCGATAAGCCTCTTAAGCCTTTGGGCTCGATCCATTTCGGTCCATTAACCTTCCAATGTTTATAATAAGCTAAATAAACTGTTTAAGTTCACAAATAAGCTGTCTAGGCTTATTTGTGGCTTATGGGCTCTCGGTTGGTTACGGTAATGGGCTGTAGGGCCCATTAAGGGTCCGATTATGTTTAAATTTTATGTTAGGGTCCGTATAAGTTCAATAAGTACACTAGACCTCTCAATAAGCTCAAGGTTGCTTATTAATAAGCTGTGGACCCACAAGTTTGGCCGGTTAGGCCCGTTTGGGTCGTACGTGGGCTATTGGGCCCAATAGGCCCATTGAGTGTAATTGGTTCGTGTTTTGTGGTGTTTAACCCTAAGCCAAATACGTTGAGCTCATATGATCTCCTTATGGTTCGTTTAACACATGCAAGCGTTAAATAAGTTTGTATACACCTTCCCTAGCCACGCCATTTCGTTCTTATGAAAAGTTTACGTATGGTTTTTGTGAAATTCGTTTGTAAATGAAAACGTGTAACCCTTAGTCATCGTTAAGCCTTGTTTTATATATGTTACTCATTCTAGCACCACACAAGATCGAATATATGTATATATATGTACGTGAACCATGCATGGGTTGAACCATGCGTGTTCATACTCATGTATATTGGTAAATTTCACTATACCGTGACCTATACGACTAGAAATCAAAGAAATATTTATAATACGAAAGTGTACAAGCTTGAACGTGACTTACAAGGGTCCTAGTGAGTTGGTTGTGTGTTGTAACGAGTATAATGTCAATCCAAACGTGTCACACGATCGTATAACCCAATGTACGCCAACCCTAAGCTTTAAAGCTTATCGAATAACTTAACCTTGGATCGCGTTCCTACTTATGAACTTGTATGAATACTGTCACACCCCAAAATTAGACTGCAGTGGAATAGTAACATTGGGGTGCGACTTCAAGGCACAAAGTACAAGTCACAGAAAACGACCTCAAAAGAGACGTTTAAAATAAATTTCTCATTCGATATATTAAAATCAGAGTTTACAAAGGGTCCCAATTATAATGCAATAGAAAACATTTTGTTTAAAACGTTTGTCGAATGGTACTCAAGTTATTAAGCCTTCAAAAATATATCTGCGCGACTCAAATGCTCCTAATGCTCAGCTAGCAAAATATTAACCTGAGAAAATACATGCAAAACGTCAACAATAATGTTGGTGAATTCATAGGTTTAAGTAAAAGCAGTATTGAAATAATTTAAGAAATATTTCAGAAGAAAAGTAGCGTTACAGTATTTCAAAGTATTATTTAGGAAATCCGAATAGTGATTTAATAAAATCAAGAAGTATTTAAAAGTGGACCACAAGACTTAAGTAATGGTGGACTAAGTACGTATTCCGAAGTCCAAAACAAGTAATAGCAGACTATGTACGTATTCCATAGTCCGAAATAGGTATTATTGCGCTAACCTCATGACATCGAAGCCGTATTCGTAATTATAAGGGAATTGCACCCGAGTTCGTAATTATAAGGGATTTGCACCAGTATTCGTAATTATAAGGGATTTGCACCATTATTCAAATGTTAAATGCGCCACATGGTTATCTAGAAACCATATCCCGGGCGGGGATTGTCCGTCCCGATAGATCTATCCACAACACTCGCGTTTACTCAGCCGGTATTTACAAGTGTTCATGATAGAAAATATGTACTTATTGGCAAAGATACTTAGCGCAATATATGAATCTGTGAATAGCATCTTATTATAAAAAACACTTGTGTCCAATGTAAAACAATCATGTTGTTCAAAATTCACGGTTTCAATATAGGTATTCAACGATCTCAAATCATGTAGTAAGCAAATCAAGCTTTAGTAAAAATAGTCAGGTAACGCTTACGTATAGAAATCAATAAGTTTATGTAGTAAAACAAGCACGTATTCTCACCCCGAAAACAGTTTATGAAAACCATTGAAAAGAGAAAAGGTGGGGCTATGAACTCACCTTGAGTGAATGAATCAACAAAATAGATCAAAGAGTGAAGATGAGTCATGGACAAGTCGAGAGCAACCTAATTAGATATAGGCCGAATAAGTACTAACTACTATGAATAACTAGGACCATATATAATTCTATATAGCTACATCACCATCTAATTGTGTTTGTGAAATAATGTTTTAAATCACATTGATAAATAATAATCATGTATATGAACTAGTATAATCGCGTCAACTAGTTTAATCGACTTTGTAAAAAAATATGTATAAAAGTTTAAAACAAGTATAAATATTATTTTGAGTTTCCAAAAATGTTACGCCATTTTTTTATTAAAAACGAACCAACATATCACGTCAGAGGAAAATAAGTTCATTTACAAAATATACATCCGAAAATTATGAAAATCAGCAGGTTTATGTAAAATTTCGTTCCGAACAACTTTGTAGTTTTACATTTCGACTCAATCGGACCCGAAGGCCCTCGAAAATGAGCTTCAGCAGCTGCTGAAGCGTACACAGTTTTTCAGCTTTTATATATAATGTTCGATAACTTTGAAACGTCGTATCTTACTCGTTTTAACTCCGTTTTTAGTGATTCTTTCGAGCACGTCTTCGTAATTAAAAGTTTTATAATTATTTTCCAAAAATGTATCTGTTGTGAACAGTAACTTTTATAAAATTAGTTTTATAAAAGTTTAATTAACGTATAACTCGTAAACTATGTATCTTCTTCGTTATAAATCCGTTTTTTCGAGTTTCTTACCTTTTTGGAATCGTCATGAGACGAACTATTTTTATAAAACATAAAATCCATGCCTTGGATTTCGAACCAAAACAGCGCCTTAATAATAATTAGGTATTCATATATATAAACTTGTTTTATATACTTTTTCAACTTAATAAAATACCACAAGTTTTCCACAACCCCTTTTTATCATATGTCATACATATTATTATGTCCATTAGTCAATACTTTGTCCAAATTAACAAGTCCTTAACAATGCTCTTTAGCCATAAACTTCCTTAAGTAGCTTTTACTTTAATAGTTTATACATAAACCAACATGGTACAACATTTATAATCCCATTATATCATGATATTACCAACCTCATAACTTATGAAAAAGTGTACAAAATCATGCTTACAAGCAAAAGTTCATTTCACATGTCGAAAAGTATCCTAATGGTGATGAGCCATATAAACATTATATATGCACACATGAAATCATAAGTATGAAATGAGTAGGGTTTTAGATAACCTTACCTTCAGTAATGGTGGGATCTTGTTGCATTGCTCATTAGTGTGGTTTTTAAACCTCGGATGTGATCGTACCATTTGGTAAGTAACTTCATCATTACCATTGTAAATGGTAATCATTCCATCAAACCGTCTTGCTTTAATTCTAACTTCTCTTATGAACGGTTCGCCAACAATAACATCACCCATTCCTTCATCACGATAAGCATTCATATCTTTCAAAACTGCAAAGTCAGTCATAACAAAAAAGGTTCCAACAAAAATAAGCATTTTCATTAAGGATCCTACAACATTATCTCCTTTGTACACACTCTTATTTTTCATTATAGAGCTATGAAACTTTTTTGACATCACATTGATGTACAATAATGGGAAGAAGTTGACGTGTGTAAATTTAAATCCTATCATGCATGAAAACTTTAAGTTGTGGGCACAGTCCATGTGGATTTTCTTTTCATCGTCGCAATAACTAGGGTAATCATCAATTTTAGTATTAAGATCTTCATCCCTAGTTCTAAATTCCTAAATTACCTCACCTTCCTCAATGGTGGGCATTAAATCATCACCTTGATTTCTCCTAAGCTCAAATGGTTCATTTAGATCATTTAGTTCGATGTAATCTTCCAAAAAAGGGTCTAATGATCTATTAATCACCAAAGTCTCTCCGATTAGCCTAGTTTCTAAATCAAGCTCTATTCTTTCTCTTAAAAATTAGCATGTAGACCCTTTTAATTAAACCACTAGCAGGTTTAACACTTTTGAAAATAATATTTTCTTCCCCAACTCTTAAAGTAATCTTTCTCTTGTAAACATTAATTTTAGTACGAGCAGTAGTCAAAAATGGTCTTCCAAGGATCAAGGGCACTTTGATATCCTCGGGCATATCTAGAATTATAATGTCTACGGGGAAAGTAAATTTACCAATTCTTACAAGTACGTTTTCAGCAATTCCTTTTGGATATTTCACTGTCCTATCCGCTAATTCCACTGTTAGCTTAGTGTGAGCTAATTCGCCTAATCCTAAGTTAAGGTAGGTCAAGAGAGGCATAACACTAACGCTAGCTCCTAAATCAACAAGGGCATTATCAAAGCAAACATTATTAATAAAGCAAGGTAAAGTGAAACTCCTTGGGTCTTTCTCCTTTTAGGGTATGGATTCATTGATTTGTGAAGCTTTAGAGTAAGCTTCCAAGAATTGTAGTCCATATGATCCCTTCTTTCCATCACAATGGTAACCATTCAAACGACTTAGAAACAAAATCGTCATTTTTCTTGTCTCGTATATGTGTGTATGGTTCTGTCCAGTGGATACCGCGTATTGGGGAGATCTAATACGGCGTATCAGGTGTGAATCAACATTAATAGTAGTCGAGATTGACTTGACATGATCTCTCAGGTTCGTTTCAATCGAGCTAGGTAGACTTCCAAATCCTCTTTCCTGTAGTACCTTGCTCATTTGCCCGATTTGTATCTCTAATGTTTTAATTGATGCTTCTTGGTTTCTTATGGCAGCATCTATTAAAGCTCGGATTTCTTTGATTAAGTTAAAGTTTTCTTCGTGTCTTTTTGTTGATTCTCCCATAAATTTGCTCAAAGTATCTTCCATTGATTGCCTTTGTTCTTGGTACAAAGGATTTGCGTTGTTCCTTTGATAAAATCCTGGAGCTGTTGCTCTATATTCCCCACCTTGAAAAGGTCCACCAAATTGCGTGTAGTAAGATTCTTCTAGGGTTTTCTCTTCTTCTTTTAGTAGGCAATCTTTGGTGTAATGAGGTCCTTTGCATTGTTCACATCCTACTTGAGCAGCATAAACTTTTTCATTCACCTTCTTGATCTCTCTTCCTAGATTGTTCAATTATGCTTGTATAGCAGCCAGTCCGTCAGAAGTCTTAGTACTTCTTCCTCTAGATGTTCCATTATGCCATTTTTGAGAGTAGTCTGCCATTTCTTGGATGGCCTTTTTAGCATTGGCAACTATCTTGGTTAGAACGACACCTCTTGAGTCAAGAATCTGTCGTGTTAGAACATCCAACCCATTGTAGAACAAAATTACCTCCTAAATCTCATTTAAATAGTGTTGAGGACACTTCATCAAGAGTTCTTTAAAGCGCTCCCATACTTGATAAAGGGTTTCATCTGGTTCTTGCTGAAAGTTGTTGATTTCCTCCATTTTCTTCGTAGTTCGACTAGGTGGGCAATATTTGTTCAAAAACTTAGTTTTAAGATCTTCTCAAGTTTTGATCGAACTAGTTGGTTTGTTTCTTAGCCAATGACTTGTGGCTCCAGTTAAGGATATAGGGAAGACTCGGAGCATTAGTTAATCCACAGTGATGTTAGGAACATGGAATAAGTCAACAATTTTGAGAACTTTTTCAATATGTTCGTTCGCATCTTCATTATCCGAACCGCTAAACGTGTTTTCTCAAGGCTCCTTAAGAAATTGGCCTTTTAGTTCAAAACTATCTTTTTCCTCAATCTTAGGTCTAGCAACTCTCGATCCATAGTCCGTTCGGGTCTTGCTCATGTATTGCTCCATGGTTTCCGCCATTGCGTGCGCTTCTTCTTCCTTCGAGTATTCTTGGTCAGAAAGTATATTGAAATCGGGCGATCTTAATTCGTCAAGACTTAGTGTCTTGAAGTGTCTCCTAGATGATCGAAGTTCTTGTTCAGGTTCTTTGTAAGGTGTGAATAGTTCGTTTGTTGAACTCCTTGTCATGAAATACCTGTAATAAGGGATAAACAATCAGTAGGATTTGCTCTGAAGAAAGATAGAAAAATTTTTAGCACTAAAATCAAATATAGACAAGATTTTAGTTTCTGTTCTAGATATACGCCATATCCAATGGAAGTAGATACGCCATATTAATCAGTTTAAATGAATACGATGTATTGAACAGAAAGTTGGATACGTCGTATCTGATGGAAGTGGATACGCCGTATTCAGCTATTGACCAGAATAGTGTATTAAGAAAAATAATTAAATACGCAAACAATTAAACACACATATATACAAGTAAACAATTAAAGACAAATATACAAAATTTATAGAATATACAAGAATATACACTAATTTAAATTACACTAATCCTAAGGGTTAGATCTAATCTAATGTTAAAACCAAATTATCAAACAAAAATCAAGATTAATTTTCACTCCCCGGCAACGGCGCCAAAAACTTGATGTGTCGTTGTGTGGTGTATATTTTATTGATTCAAGTTTTAAATTTATATTTTGCCGACTAAACCAAAAACAACACTTTAACGGGAAGTGTACCTGATCGGTAGTAGTTTCGTGGTAAGTAGGGTGTCGAACACTTGAAGCGAGGTTAAATCTATCAATTTAATTAATATCTTGGTTATCTAATCTATGTTAATTATATTCTATTCTAAACCTATGTCAGTCCTAATCCTAATTCTAACGAGAAAAGGGGGTTTTCAGCCTGAGAGACTGACACGATTTGGTTGGTGACTACAATCAATTCAAGGCACTTTAACCCACGCAAGCAAATTAACAAAAGATAAAAGAGCGATTGAGCCGAATATAAGAAAACTATATTAACCATTATTAATCTGATTAGAAAGTTGGTTTGTTTATTAAGTGCAATGATTTCTTCTCTCAAGGAGGCATATCATTCTTAACACTTAGGCGTTACATCATCCTAAGACCTAGACACATTAATTCTATCACAATTAAAGCATCCTTATTTGCTGATTATAATCTATCTTACGGATTAAAGCAATGGTGATCTTGTTAAACCCTACCTCATAGAGACTTTACCCACTTACCGCTTAATGGCGATTTATACACTAGTAGTCCACTTGTCCAACTATCTAATGGAATCAGAACGTTATTTGTTGAATTATCTAGGTTCACCTGCTAGTTAACACGATCAATAAACCATTGACAATATCTAATTAACTAGTTAAGCCCGAAGCGTATCCTAGACACATATTTAGAAGGACAATATTTGTGATCCTATGATTCTAGATGTATAAATTACTATATGGAGAGTTATCCCAGACTCTAGATCTACTTGGTCTGTATCACTAGATCCAATTGAATGATAGGTCGCATACAAAAGCGCGTAAACAAGTATAAATTGATAAACATAAACAAGCATTCAATGATAAATCAAGAAATTGAGATAAACAAATACCAAACATTCATATCTTCATAATAATGGCTAATACCTGAAGGTATTAGCCTTCAAACGTTATAATAAGTACAAAAGCAATTATTTGGCCAAGGTAAACTAACCGAGTTAACGGATGATACAAAAAACTGAACGGTTACTAAAGTATATGGAATTACACGTTGTTTCCTATGGAATTGATAGCTTTGCTCGACCTCTTATGCTCTTTTTCTCCCCTGAAAATTGAATTTTAAGGTTTAGGTATCAAGAATATGATTTAACACCCTTAAAACTCATTTTTGCATTTTCTATTTATAATGTCTGGAAGTCAGTTCGATACGGCGTATTGGGGGGTTTCTTGGAGTAGGGACCACGTTTAATATCTTCCAGAAAATTCACATAACTAATATCCTTCTATTATAACAGAGCGTATTGACTTCTTCTTGGATACAACGATAATTGAGCTTTTATTCCTTTGTGGTCCTTTGGTGAGTGCACATACAGGCAACGGTACCGCCCGTATCTGTATTCTTCCTTGATGGATACGACTTATTGGTCTTAGAATAGTAATCTTCCAAAATATCTTTGTTTATAAGGTCCAGAATGCGGTCTTTCGCTAATATGCACCAAGTACTCCTAACTCTTACTTACTCTCTCCCATAAAAACTTTCATTTCTCTCAAATATAAATGATTAAGTAACAATTCTTTAGCAATAATTAACAAAATAATGTGGGTTAAGTACATAGGAATAAATGATGCTATAAAAATAGACGTTTATTTTGATGTCAATCAAACCCTAAACATGCATATTCATCACAGCACAAGAAGCAACATCCACTAAGAGTCTACATTCTATCTAGTTTCATACAATCATAAATAAACACAATAGAAGGTTTAGCTAAAGCATGGTTATAAGTAAAAATCAAGAACAATAATGAACATAACAACACATAGACATATTGAATGATTAAAAGAATCTTACTCATTACTTGATTAAAACTGAATGAAGGAGAGTATAAATAGGGTTTTGAGCCCTAAAATCGTCTCTAACAGCTGCTAAACAAACTAGGGTTCATCCTTTCTTTTACTCTAAAGTTACACACTTATAACCCTAATTTCGGGTTTGTATATATAGGAAAATCGTTGCGACGGCATCGCGTTTTAATCGTGACGCCGTCGTGATAAGAATATTCTAGATAATGGGCTGGATCGTGCGGGCTGACGCCGTCGCGATATCTTGTGACGCCGTCGTGGTAGGATTTGTGATGGCATCACGTGTAATCTGTGACGCCGTCTCCAGCTTCTAAGGAGAAATTCTTGAGCAATGTTGGTGTAGGTCTGTAATCTTGTCCCGTAGTTCTTCTCCAAATGAGCCCAAGTCCGACGTGTATTACTTTCAAATGCCTTCCAAATTCAAAATAACCTGAAAAAGGAACCGATTAAGAGTACCTTTCTTTGGCATAAACACATTAAATGATTTGAGGGTTTAAATAAAAAAAAAAAACAATACATAAAAAAAAAAACGTGAAAAAAAATTAAAACGGCCGCACCCTACCAAAAAATCCCAAACGGCCGCCCCGAAAAAGTGTATTAAAAAAATGACACCGTTTCATCATAGGGTGGTTGTTATAATGTTAAACGTTATTTTTCATACCAAACACAATCATGATAACTAGTTGTTATTTGAATTTTTCCAGTTCCATACTAGATTTCCTACTTAACTGACTAGTTTTTTCCCGGTTATTATTTCTTTACTTATAAATTGAAAATAATATCCATACCAATATAATTTAAATAATACAAACAAAACTAAAACATAACCATCCCCCCCCACATACACCCCCCAAACACCCCCCCCCCCCCCCCCCCAGCCCAACCTCCACCCCCTCCCCCAACCCAACCTCCCCCCTCCCCCCCCCCCAACCACCAACCCCCCCCCCCCAACCCCACCCCCCCCCCACTCCTCCACCCCATCCCCCACAAACACATCACGCCCACACGCAAACAAACCCAAAAACACCACCGACCATCCACTCCTACCACACCAAACACCAACTATAATCACCTCATACCCCTATCTTGTAACGCCGTCGTGGTAGGATTTGTGATGGCGTCACATGTAATCTGTGACGCCGTCTCCAGCTTCTAAGGAGAAATTCTTGAGCAATGTTGGTGTAGGTCTGTAATCTTGTCCGTTTCTTCTCCAAATGAGCCCAAGTCACGTGTATTACTTTCAAATGCCTTCCAAATGCAAAATACCTGAAAAGGAACGATTAAGTACCTGTCTTGGGCATAAACACACGATTTAGAGGGTTAAACGGCCCCGAAAAAGTGTATAAAATGACACCTCATCATAGGTGGTTGTATAATGTTACGTTTTTTCATACACCTCATGATACTAGTTCCGGTTATTTTTATTACTTATTGAAAAGATATCCATATATTTAACCCATGACCTATTTAACTGATAGAAATATCATTTATTTTTAATAAGTAAAGCATTACAATCCTTATTACTTATTTTGAAAATATTTAACGACCTCATGGTAAGGTGGTTGTATTATAAAACCCTACAAAAAGCAGGACACCAGGTCGTATTAATTTTTTTTAACCCGGTGACCCGATCTAATTTCACACCCCGCTTTAATAATAATTATCTTCCCACTAACACCATCACACCCTTCCTTTATCTGTTTCCATCTGGAGGGGTACGTGTCTACTCTAAAATCTATACCACCAGTCCACCACATAACATATACAATCTCTCTCTCTTTTCTCTCTTTCTCTCTCTTTGGTGCCGATTTTGAGGTTTCGTTCTTGGATGATATGGTTGCATACAGTGTGGTTTTGTTCTTCAATCCACTAATTATGGGGTTTCGTTCCATGATTGGTAGCTGTTCTTCACCATTAATTGTACTTACAGATTTATATACACTTATTATCGGTCATTTTGGTGGTTTGCCGGTTATCTTGGTTAAGGGGAAAGAGAGATTTTTTGGTTTTAAGATTCATCAGAACTGGTATGTATGTTTTCAAATTTTTTTATTTTGAAATTAGGGTTTTGTTAGAAATTTGGGGTTTTGTTTATTTGCATATTGTTTGATTGAATTTTCCGCTGTCCAATTATCTTAATTAGGGTTAGGATTTTGGGAGTTAAATTTTATGCATTTGGTTTGCTTTGATGGTTTTATGGTCTAATTGAGCTGCTTTATAATTTATACGGCTCTTATATGTGATGATGATTGTAGTTTTTGTTTACAGGTTAACTAAGTACTTATAATTTTTTGAGAGCATACTTTACTAACATCCACAGCTTGGCAAGGCAACCGTATCTGTCTTGTGGTTGTAGCCATTGCGTTTGTTTGGTATTGCTTTCATATTTGTGGAATTTCCCCTCAATTTGAATATCTATGTACGTTTGCTTCTTCGATGCCACCCATCCTTTCATTGCCGCTATCCATGGCATGCGACGATGGTGATGTGTGTGTGACGATGGCTATAGGCTCATAAGCTACAGAATGTGGTGAAAGATAATTTTTATGCATTTATATTTTATCGGACCATAACTTACTGAGGCCCATATTTTAGCTAGTGCTTTTCTTTCTTGGTGTTTTGCTGGGTAAACTTAAAAGTTATGGTTATTTGAGGTTTACGTGTTTTACTACATGTTTTAGAAAACTAACAAATAGGGAAATGAGGAAAGTAACCCGCACCTTGGCGGGGCAACACCACGAGCTTGGTGTTTGCAGCTATGGCGGGTTAGATACCTTTTTGATGCTTTCTTGGTGGTCGGTTGGTGTTGTGTGATTATTTATATGTACTATGTCGGCTCATAATGGCGATCAAGATAGCATTATAACTTTTGTGCGTTTATAGATTCTTGACTTTAATAGCTTGCTGGATCACCATGGGTGAACACGATCCGTATCTTGGCATGGCAGCACCATGAGAGTTGTGTTTGTAGCCATGGCAGGTTGAATGTCTTTTTCCGTGGTCACTCAGTCTTAATTCTAGGCTAAACTATTTCACTATTTCGGTTTTAAAAAAGAAGAATTTTAAAGTCGGACTGAGATTTTTTTCTTCCTTTTGTTTGACCCGATGTAATTTTTCTAATCCGGTTAGCCTCCTTTAGGTTATTCCTAGGTTTTATGGTAGCATCGTCTTTTCCCATTAACATCATCACACACCCCTTCTTTATATGTTTCCATCTGGAGAGGTACGTGTCTGCTCTAAAACCTATACCATGCTACTCTTTCTTGATGTTTTGCTGATGCTGCCATGCATTTGCTTATGATTTCTATGACGGGTGAACTTGAAAGTTATGGTTATTTGTGGTTTGCGTGTGCTACTGGCACGTTTTGAGAAAACAAATAAACGGGAAAAGGAGGAAAGTAACCTGCACATTGGTGGGGTAGCACCACGAGCATGGTGTTTGCAGCCATAGCGGGTTAGATACCCTTTCTTGATGCTTTCTTGATGGTTCATTGGTGTTGTATGAATATTTATATGCATTGTACCGGCTCACAATGGCAATGAAGATAGTATTATAACTTTTGTGCGTTTATAGATTCCTGGCTTTAACAGCTTGTTGTATCACCACGGGTGAAAGCGACCAAAAAGGAACTGCCTTTTCAAGTGTTCTTACGGGTATTTGGGTATTTAGTACATGATAATCCTTTGCGATTTACTACGTTGAGATGTCACTGAGTTATGCCAGAAAGATGTCATTATTTCATTGAGGCGGGGCGAGCTTCCTAAGCTCGCAGCCATGGCAAATACATCCACTTTTTTTGACTCTACATATCCATACCCCTGGAACTTTGGTTGATTATAATATTAGAAGCTGCTTAATGTGCTTTCAATTGGTTTTTGTGAGATGCGGATGATTCTGATATCAGTCTTGACACTTCTAACGAGTGTTTGGTATAAGATGTATCACATCTTATTATTAACATTCGCATCTGTCACCACTATCATTATCGTGCTTTGAGTCATCTTTTTTTAAATGCATTTAGTTTTTATTGTAACTTTATTCTAGGCGATGAAGATAACTACAATAGCTTGCTGGATTATGATAGGTAAAATCAACCTGTATCTTGGCGGGGCAGCACGACATCGTGTTTGCAGCCATGGCGGGTTGCATACCTTTTTATTCCAACCCACACTCGCATATCTAAGCCAAACGGTTTATTTGTTTTTATTTGTACGCCTGTTTTTGATCAATATTTTGGTGGCGGGTGACAAGTGTTTAGTGTATGGGTATTTGAAATCTGAAACATGGAATACCATCATTTCAATTATCGATACAATATGTAGTTCTTTGATTGGAATTCGTTTCCTTCACCATAGATACCTTTTAAGGTAATTATCTTTGTACAGTTCAAATCTAAATGGACTCAGATATTGACCACTTTAAGGGCTTTGTTTTGGCTTATATATGGGCTTATGAGCTTAATAAATTTCTGTTTATGATATGAATTGGCGACCTATAAAAATATATTATAATTGTATTTTCTACCGAAGGCGCGACCAAGAAGTTTTTAACTCATGACTTTCACCTATGAAGGTGAGAATCAATGTGTCGGGGTGTGAGCAATGGATGGTACACCACTCTCCATCTTCTAGATTGTTGTTTCAAACGCATCAGGAAATTCTACTCAGAAAAAAATTGAAGAAGCAAACTTTTGTGTTTTCAGGTATATCTAAAAAGTTTTAGAATTTATTGGATACCCATCCAAAAACAGCTTTTTTAATGTCGTCTATTTTCTTCGACGCTTTGACAATGCATAGTAAATTTCGACGTTATAACATTGAAAGTTCACTTTAACTAAAAATTGATGCGAATCTTAACACAACCTGGCTCCTTCAATATCTCAAATGCTTCTCCTATATTTTCCAAATGTACTTCATGTGTGAGAAGCTCATCTAATTCTATCTCCTGTAGGTTTCAACCATTTCATTGTGAATATGTACTACATTACTAATCAACTCAAAAACAGATATGTATAAAAATTTAACCTTTTACAATAAAAAAACTTTCTAAAAAGTTGTCAGAGTGTCACCTTATTTATGCACTTTTGGATTATTGATGGTATGATCAGACTGTGTTTTTACACCACCAAACATTGGAGGACTCTCAAAAGTGCTTATTAAACTAAACTAGGACGAATCCTTCACTCTTTTCTAAATGTAAGTTTATGCTAATTTTTATTGTCACTGACCCATAACTAGCTAGCTTTTTTTGAGTTTATTTCACCAATTTAGATAAATAGCTTATTAAAGGGTGTTTGGCTATGGCTGCTGCATTTGTTTTCTGCAACAACAGTTTAAGGTGTGGTCGAGTAGTTAGGCTCCTTAATGGGTACAAGTTACCATGACCGAATTTAATTTTAAAATTTGATATAGGGAACTGTCAAGGTTATTGCAAAAGATCTCATCAGAACATGACATCTGTGAAAACTAGAAGGAGGGTTGAATAGTTTACAGGTTCGTTTTACGTTTTAAAAGTTTGCTTTCAAAATACTTAGATTCGAGTAGTATGTTTAACCAATCAACAATATAAATCAACAAAGTAAATATCTAGACTAATAGTAAATAACAATCACAACAATATAAAGAGATGAGAGAGGGAACAATCAAACCAAGACACCAATATTTATAATGGTTCGGCTACGAAGCTCTTCTTCGCCCTACTCCACTCCTCGAGTATCCTACTCGAGATTTCACTCTGTCAACAAGCTCCCTTTAGGCGGAGAAAACCGTTTACACGTCGCTTACGTTATTTTCTGACACTAAGCTAAATGTCGAGTCCTCATCTTAGCTAGAACCAATCTACCACTTTACAATCACTACACAATCACAAGATCTACACTATCAGATTTACACACTATCCGAATCACACAAATACACTAGATAATTACAATTGAGATTTGGTACTTAGAAGAAGAGATGAGAGATCACTAAATAACAATTCATTTCTTAGTGAATATGAATGTTCTTCTCTTGCATTTGAATGAGAGGGAAGAGATGAGAAGACGAAATTAGATCACTTGAAATACGATCTAAGAATGTTAGTGATCAAGAGATTTTAGAGAAAAAAAGAAGATTTTTAGAGTGAGAAAGTTATCTGAAAATTTCATGCAAAAGGGTCTGATTTTCTGCAAGGAATGGAGGAGTATTTATAGACATGATAGCCCAATGTTCACTAGGGGCGGTCCCGGCGGTCCCAAATATATCTGGGGGCCGCCAAGCCTATAAGGGGGCCGCCGAGTAGACTACGCTCCTGTTTTTGTCTTTTTGAGGAGAAGGTTGTATCTGGTATGGAACCTTCCATTTTGGGGGGGGGAATTTAAATTTCAAATTTTAAGTTTTTAATAAAACTTTTCTTTTAATTAGAAAATATTTTGTATAATTAATTTTGTGAAATTATTTTGTAAAAATGTAATGGATAAGAGAAAAATATTTTCTTGATCACTAATCATGCTTAATGATTTGTTTGTTCATACCTTAAGTGATTACTAATCTTAGAAATGGAATTTTACGATTAATAATTTGTAAACGTTTAATTTTATCGTAAACGTTTTTACATTTTGTTATTATCAAAACGTTGAGATGTCGAAAAATATAAATAACATTTTTAGACATTATTTGTATTAACAATCTCTCCCTTTTTGATGATGACAAAATATAAACTCATTTTGTATAAAATTAATAGTTACACATTATTAATGAGTTTTGTTCCATTTCTCCCCCTTTTTGTCGAATTCAAAAAGGATGATCGTCGAGTAGTTGTAGAAAGAAAGAAATCGACGATATCAAGACTCCCCCTTGATGTATGCTCCCCCTTGTTCGGGGCACCAGGGGATCGATCTTACGAGAATTGTTTGCTACTAGACACAATATCTTTTAATCAACTATGGTTGTTAAGTGACCACAAAGGGAGTTTCATTCAATAATCAAGAAACTCATTTTTTTTTGAACGGCATAAATCAAGAAACTTCATTTCAATAGCAAAAGCAAGAATACCTTCATAACAACATAAGATAAACTAAGGACACAATACGATATAATTAATCATAAGTAACACTACATGCTTCAAAAGATAAAGAGAGACAATACTACATAAGTCCTAAATGATTCATGATTCATAGAGAATGACTTTTTAAGCAAAAAGGTTTGGTGACACATTTACTGAAGTTTTTTAAAAAAGCCCATTTTTAAGGTAGAGGTGGAAAGTGTGAAGGTGAATTATTTACGGTAGTGAGAGATACTCAAGATGCGTAAAGATTGATGTTCTTCTTATCTCTTAGGGTTAAGAAAAGAGTTCGGTTATGAAAGCAACATATGCAAGTTGACCCATGGTAGTTATTGTAGTAAAGAGGGTGGCCAATGATAGGTGGTTAAGGTTGTGGTGGAGATGGTGGTGATGAGTTATGAATGTGATCAAGAGGAGTGATTGGTGACAAAGAGAGTGGCATTATCCATAGAAGGATGACTTTGAATTGGGTTAAGGATTGAAGGTATAGGGGGAACATCTGAGAAGTTACCAAGCAAAGGGTTCAAAAATTAAAAAGTTGGTTCATTTGATGATGGTGGTGAAATTTGAAATTTTGATTAAAAAGAAGAAGATGTGTTCTCTTGGCTTGATGATGTTTGATTGGTGGATGGAGTTTTGGATGGTGCATTTGGAGGAGTTGGAGATGAAGAAGTTGTTGTAGGAGAAGGTGTGGTGGTGGACATCTTTATCACTAGATATGTTAACAAATAGTTGTCTAGGAGGGATTATGGTTAGTTTGATTTTCTTGGAAGGGTTAGAAGAAGAAGCTTTGGTGGAATTCATGGTAGAATGGTTTAAGGAAGATGAAGATGGTAAGAAGAATATGAAGAGTGACTTATTTAATTAGAAAGCATAGGATCAAAGTAGAAAATCATGAGGATTAAGGGGATAGATTCCAAAAGTGGTTTTAGCAAATGCAGGAAAGTTTAGGTGGGTATAAGAGATAATGTCAAATGCACAGAAAATCAGGTAGTTAGTAAAATTCCGTGAATTCTGATTTCGGTCCCATATTTAATGGCGGTCCAAATATAGTGGGGGGGGCACCCCTTATTTTGGGGGCATTCTCTCGAGACAGGAAATTTACCAATTCTTCCTGATTTCTGTAAGCCTGTTACAGAAAAATTTCCTAAAATTTTTCTTTTTGCAATCAATTCCATTTCAATCAGGATCATCTAAACACTAAACATTAGTTCATGAACTAAAACCATCAAGTTTCAACCAAGAAGCAAATGTATGCATATTAACAAATCAGATAAGCGTTATATCATCATATAGGTTTTATAGTGTATCAAGTTCCAATGCAAACAAGTGTTTAGGATGATAAAATCAAAAGATCATCCAAGGCAAGTTATATCGCCCGTACTACATACTAAGTTACCACTAAGTAATATAAGTTTAATTACTTAAGTTTCATAAAATAGTAAATAATATAGTTAACAATGTCACAAAGCACATTTCCATATTGCTTACTTCTTGATATTTCTTCATAAGTTTCTGAGGCCTTTCCCGATTGACCTTAATCTACCGCGTTGCTTGTCTCGAATCAGAACTTAACGGTTGATGATTTTGGTTTGACGGGTGTAAAAGGTTTCCAAGTGAGGGTCAATGTTAGGTGGGTTTTGAAAAACTTGAGGAACTTGATTTGTTAACGAATTGACATAACGAATGGGGGAAGGAGTGCTTGCACACGAGGTCCCTTCGCCATTTCCATCATCATCATCATCATCGTTAAGATGAGAGGAGGATGGTTGGTCAAAGGCGGAAGAAGAAGAAGTGGAGTGACGACCTCTTCTCGTGCCACGATCCTTTCTAGTCTTTTGCTCTTGTTGAGCGCCAAGAGGATTCATGACACGATAAGTACACAGACATAAGACTCATTGTACAATTCATGATTTGCATTCATGATGAGTTTAAACAAACAGGTCAATAACATACCATAGGGTAAAATCAATCGCTTTTGTTTAGTGACCCACTCTATTTGTTTTGCCATATAATATGTAAGGTTGAACTTTGGAGTGTCAACACAATAAAGCATGTAACAAAGACACGCGGGAACATGGTCCCGATTTCCCCCCAGACAGAAAACGTTTTCGCGGATAATTTCTTCCAAAGGCTTTAAGGTTGGAACAATTTCACGAATGAGAATTTGATATTCAAGAACATCAATTTCTTCCTCATGACGGATGCGACGGACTTGACCTTCTCGGTCAATTCGAAAGACGAAATGATGTCATCAGGAGAAGGAGGGTTGGTTTGATATGGACCATCCGTAGAGACACCATATGCCAACTCGTCAAGTGACCACTTGTTAGTAAAGACGCAAGCACCCTCGCAAGGTATGTCAAGAATTTGAGCAAATTCTTCAAGAGAGTAAGAAAAGAATTGATTTTGAATCACAAATTCGATGAACATTTGACCTTCGTCGGAATAGTTTAATTGATATTGACTATAAAACTCAAGTATGAAACGAGGACAAATTTGGTCATTAATTTCAAGGAGACACTCAAACTCGACAAAGCTGAACAAAGACCGAACATAGTTTAGATCCGCAAAGTTTTCAAAAACCACCCGACCCTCATGAATGCAGCGACTTTCAAGGTTTCTTAGTTTTTCTTTTATAGGTGTACGGTATTCATGTGATATTATTGGAATATAGTGTCTTGTATTTTTATGATCTTCGGATGACTTGCGAGGCATGATTTCCTAGAAAAAGAATGAAATCACATTTTATTACCGTTCACTTGTAATTTGTTATGCGCATTGTTTCTAGTGTGTGCCTAAATGTGACAAATGTGAAGTAACGATTAACTTGACCTAAAATTAAAATCCTAAGAGTTAATCCAAACGCTCCTTAGTTTGATTTTGCTCATCCAAACATGTCGAAAAATACATATGAATTATGTATCTTGACCTTTGTTCATGAGACCATTATGCATGTGTTGAAAGACGTTTTTAAGTTGTATTAAAAATGCATAACAAACAATTTATTATGTTTTATAAACGTGAGTGATTTTAGAAACAAAAATTAGGGGTTTGTTCGAAATCAATTTTTTTGACAAACTCACTAATGTATGCAAATCCTATGTCTACAGGAAGCATATTAGTTATACATTGTATCATAGTAATCCTAATTGTATAAAATTGAAAGAAAAATAAAAAATCGCCAATTTTAATTTTTAGTGTTCATCATGAATCCTAGACTCAAATTGAAAGAAAATAGATGAAATGACTTACAATTGATGATCTTTGTGATGTTGTGGATGATTATAGGTGTTGATTAGATCTTCAATTCAAGTTTTAATGGTTAATTTTGAATTTTGGGTTGTTTTTAGTTGTGTTCGTCGCTGCAGAGAAGAAAAGGGGTGTTTGTTTTTGTGTTTTGAGAAATTTTTTGACTAAGTGAGGAATATACGAGTTTCTTGATGGCGGTCCCATATAGTCAGGCGGTCCCAAATATATTGGGGGCCGCCGAGGATATGGGGGCCGCCCTTAGTGAGGAAATTTAGACTTGGTTTTGACGAAAGTTTTACAAAGAAGAGTGATATTTTAATTTGCATTTCATGAATTAAAAGTACTTAAAGTGCTTCGGATGAAGTATTTCAAGTTGTCACGACACGGAATAGAACTCGGACTAGAATTGAGACAGAAAAAATAGAAGCGGACTAGTACGATTTATGGAATGTGTTCCATCATTCCTAAACCAAGACGTAGATAGTTAAATGAATCACGTTTAAGGGGTTTCGTAAGAATGTCGGCGATGTTGGTCGACGGACGAACACTTTTTCGATGAGATATGTTCCTTTCCTGATCATTATTTACGAAGAAAGTGGTGACGTATTTCATGTGTTTGGTTAGAGAATGTTGCATCGGGTTTTTGCTAAGGTCAATCGCGCCTTTATTGTCGCACATGATCGGGACGTCATCGAGTCGAATGTCGTAGTCGATAAGAGCTTGTTTCATCCATAGTGCTTGTTGACATGCCTTTCCGGCGTTATTCAGCTTCGGTCGTGGATATAGCAAGAGCGGTTTGTTTCTTCAAGAACCAAGATGTCAAACAACATCCCACGAACGTACAAATACCGCTAGTGCTCTTTCGATCCACATAATCTCCCGCATGATCAGAGTCGGTATATACTACGGTTTCTATGTTGGTCCCCTTGGGATACCATAATCCTAAGTGCATAGTGCCTTAATGTATCAAAAGATATGCTTATCCGCTTCAAGGTGAGAGGTTTTGGGAGCCTCTTAGAAGCGGGCACAAAGGCAAACACTAAACATGATATCGGTCCTACTTGTTGTTAGGTATAATAAACTACCTATCATGCTTCGATACTTGGTACTATCTACCGACTCACACTCTTCGTCTTTCGTGAGTTTTTGGTATCGGATGATGTGGGTTTTCATGGTTTAGATTCTTTTAAGCATATTTTCTTATGCTTTTCTTTAATATTTTAGATTGATTAAAAATCATCTTCCATTTGGTTTTATTGTAGGCCAAGGAAGAAAGTTGTGTTTACACCCATCATGCTCATCTCGAACTCGTCATGCATGATTTTGGCAAATTCATCACACATGTCTTGACAAGTCGAGCCAAATATAATGTCATCGACATATTTAAACGATGATGAGGTTTGCACTTTTCTTCTTAGTAAAAAGAGTGTTATCTACCATTCTCATTTTATAATTATGTTTAATAAGATAAAGCTTTTAATCTATATACCAAGGTTTGGGTGCTTGTTTAAGACCATTAAAGCTTTTCTTTAGTTTGTAAGCATGATCCAGTTTTTCATGTCAATGATCCTAGAGGTATGTGCCCACGTATTACCTCCTTATTGATACAACCGTTCAGGGAATAACTTTTTACAACCATTTGGAATAAACTTAAATTAAAGCATAAGCTTAAGCTTATTGTAATTCTAATTGTCTTCAAGTCTGGCAATGGGGCAATAAATTTCATTATAAACGGATGCTCCTCTTGTTGATTATAGCCTTGAGCAATAACCTAGCCTCTATTTCGAGAAAACAATACCCGTTCCTAATGGTTAACTTAGTTCTAAAACACCCATTTAGTTCTATGATCTGTCTTATGTCTATGTTGTGGAATTAACTCCCAAACATTGTTAGCAATGAATTGATTCAATTTTTCTTGCATAGCGACTATCCAACTTTCATCTCCCAAGGCTTTATTCACATTCTTAGGTTTTATAGTTGATATAAAACAAAATAAGTTACTTTGGTTTTGGGCTTGTAATTAATGTCTTTGGTTAAGGTTTTCATATGTCAATTTTCCAATGGATGGTCTAGATTCTTAATATGATATTTCGTCTACTCTATAAACTTTCATCCTTATGTAATTTTTCTAAGTTTATCTTTTCAGTAACCTTAATTGCTTCTTCTTTATCCAAGTCATCATCCACCAAGGGCGATGTCTTAGAGGGTGGAGGAGTTTCATCGAATGTCACATTGAGTTGTTCTTTGAATTTCCTAGTATGTTTGTTAAGGATGATGTAGGCTTTACTATTTTGGGAGTAACCTAAAAAGATACCTTCGTATGACTTTGGGGGAAAACTTTATAAGGAAGTCTTGTGTTTAAAATGCAGCTTGCTTCAAACACTCTAAAGTAAATCTAGAGTAGGTTTTCCTACCTTTAAGTAGTTCGTAAGGTGTTTTTCCTCAGACGGCTCTAATTAGGATTCGGTTGAGAATATATGTTGAAGTATTTGTTGATTAATAATTTTCGGATTATTTAGATTTTTTATTTGAATATTTCGAAGGGCAAAAGCCGGAGAAATAATCAAACATCAAATCTAGTAATTAATACTTTTATAAGATATCGTTTTTAAAATAGATCAACGTCGTGAGAAAATAATATTTTTACGGGTGTTAATTCGTCATCATTTAAAGACATTTGTACCAAAATAAAGGCTTGTTTTTAATATAAACCAACGTTGTGACAAAACGGTTTTTAAACGGGTACCAATTCTTTATTATCTCTTTATTTCACATTTAATGATCTTTTCACCCCACTTGAGAAGCATATCCGTTTTAGTTATATCTTAGTATTATTCTAGCTTATTATTATATTATTAGTATAAAAACCAAAATAAAAAACTAAAAGATAATCAAGCATCAAATGACGAGCTTTAACGCAAATCTCAATTTAATTCTGTTTAGGAAATGACTCCGGAAGATTAAATTTTTACTTGTTCTCAAGTGAATATTTATTTCTAACGGGATACTTTATTATATACATACGGCTAGTACGTATTTATACGATATCAATGCCACAACGTGGAATTTTCATCAATCGTTGTTAGACAAATTTGGTCTTTAGGCTTATTTCTAAATTTCATTATATATAAGCCTTTCTTCCTAAGACCTCTACTTATGACCTTACCATCCTTAGTGATTTCACTATCATGTTCAGAGAAAGTTACTCTACACTTATTATCACATATTTTTCCTATACTTAACAAGTTAAATCTTAAGTTATCTACATGTTCTACATTATCTATTTTGAGAATTCGAAATCGTACCTTTGCCAACGATGTTACCGCGAAAATTGCTACAAAAAATAACATTACCTCCGTTGTATGCCTTGTAGCTTGAGAAGAGCTTTCGGTTACCCGTCATGTGTTTGGAGCATCCGCTATCCTTTATCCACTCATCTGGTTCCAAGTCGACTCCAAGGCATATCTATTTATATAAGGCAACACCTTAAACATTTGGTCCCCAATATCTCATGGGTCCAAAGTTGTTAGTGCTAAACATCCCTTGCATTTGATGCAATTGGTTGGGATGTAAGAATGGAAGACACATTTCCCATGACATGTAACTTTGACGTTGGAGATTGTTCCAAGTTACAGGAAAGCCACGAGGTTGATTTTGTCGACCAACGTTTCTTTTTGGTTGCGGTGTTTTAGGACAATAATAATTATTGATGACTCTTCTAAGTGGTGAAGTTTTTGATCTAAATTTAGGTTTCGAAAATCCAACTCCGGGTTTTGACAATGGCTTATAAAATTGTTTAACTTCATTATCACTAGCAATGGGAACTTTGACATTGTTCACTATTATGTGTTTTGGTCTAGGACCCAAAATAGATTTTTAAAAAGACACACTTTTCTCAGATCCAAGCGTAGTTGTTGGTGGTGGTCCCATAATTGCTTTGGGGGCCGCCTGCATACTAAGGGCGCCACCCATATTTATAGGACCTCCATCAGAGGATGCCTTTTTCTGAGCTTTCACAAATTTTATTTCCTTAGTTCCACTAGATGATGCTTCAAATGAATTAAACCCTAACTTATCTTATCATCGGAGGGTTTTTGATTACTTAACATTTCATTTAAGCAATGTGTGCTCTTTTCAAACTTAGTTAGTTTAAGAGCTTCCTCTTTAAGCTTTTCATTTTCAATTTTAAGCATATGACATTTTACACATTCAAGATCAACTCCCTTGTTTTTCTTGAGTGTGGACACTTTTTCTTTTAGAATACTAAGTTCTTATTCAAAACTATTTATAGTGGCTTTTAATCTTTTGTTTTTAGTGATTATCTTTAAACTCATTTTGCATAATTTATCATATTCATTATCTAATACTAAATCATCTATTGACGAGTTTTCATCACTAAAGCAAGAGGATTCAGAACATACCTCACTTGATGCTTGAGCTACGAGACACGTTTCGTTTTCAACCTTCTCATCATCTTCTTCACCGCTATCACTCCAAGAACCTCTGACAAAAGCTCTTTGGTTCTTGTCTTTCGGTGATTTTTGGATATTCTCTAATAAGACGATTCGGATCGCCGCACTTTTACCGTTCTTGTCATCACAGCTTCTTTGGAATGTCTTTTTGTCGTTCCGAGGTTGTCTCACGAATTTACCTCTTTTCTTAAGAACTTCTTGAAGTCTCTTACCTCCATGGCATACTCTTCGTCTTCACTTCCATAATTCGAACACTCTTCATCACTAGATTATTTCTTATGATCATTTCGTGAACTTTGAGGTTCCCGATAAGTTCATCAAGAGATAGTGACGTTAAGTCTTTCGACTCTTCAATCGTCATGACCTTCGCTTTTCATTTAGGATGTAGAGCCCTAAGAAACTTCCTAACATAATTCTTGCTAGAATAGCCTTCATCAAAAGCATTTAGACTAGTAATAATAGTGTTAAATCTAACAAAAGCACTATCTATAGATTCGTCTTCGGAAATGACGAATTGTTCATATTGTTGAACCAAAAGGTTGATGTTATTATCTTTAACTTGATTATTACCTTTATGGGTGATTAACAAAGTTTTTCAAATTTCTTTTGCCGTGTTACACATGAAAATTATTTCATATTCTTTTCTAGGCAAAACATTATAAATAACCATTTTAGCTTCGTTATTTTTTGCAAGTCTCTTTTTAAGATCATCGGTTTGTTTATCAAAAGGGATAACCTTATCTAATTTGGTTTCCGGATTTTGTACAATAGGTTGAAAATCACCGTTGGTAATAACATGCCAAAGATCTAGATCTTTTGATTTAACATATGTCTCGAATCTATTTTTCCAATAAATAAAACTATCACTTTCAAAAAGTGGTGGTCTTTGCATAGATTTTCCTTCTAGATATTTATCGGAATCCATAGATTGATCCAAGCTTTAATATACAGTATATTTTAAAAATCTTGAGTGACCTTGGCTTCTGATACCAATTGTGGAAACTAGAAGGGGAGGGAGGGTTGAATGGTTTACAAGTTTATTTACATTTTAAAAGTTTGCTTTCAAAATATTTAAATTCGAGTTGTATGTTTAACCAATTCACAATATGAACAAACAATATAGCAATCTAAACTAAAGCTAAATAACAATGAGAATAATATGAAGAGATAAGGAAAGGAACAATCAAACCAAGATGCCAAGATTTTATAGTGGTTCGACTACGAAGCACCTCTTCGCCCTACTCCACTCCCCGGGTATCCTACTCGAGATTTCACTATGTCAACAAGCTCCCTTTAGGCGGAGAAAACCGTTTACACGTCGCTTACGTTGTTTTTCGATACTAAGCTAAATATCGAGTCCTAATCTTAGCTAGAACCAATCTATCACTTCCCAATCACTACACAATCACAATATCTACACTATCGGATTTACACACTATCCGAATCACACAAATACAAAAGATAATAACAATAGAGATTTGGTACTTAGAAGAAGAGATGAGAGATCACTAAATAACAATTCGTTTCTTGGCGAATACGAATGTTCTTCTCTTGCACTTGAATGAGAAAGAAGAGATGAGAAGAAGAGATTAGATCACTTGAAACAAGATCTAAGATTGTTAGTGATCAAGAGATTTAGAGAGAGAAAGAAGATTTTAGAGATAGAAAGTTATCTGAAAATTTCGTGCTAAGAGGTGTGTTTTTCTGCTGGGAATGGAGCAGTATTTATAGGCAGGAAAACCCAACGGTCACTAGGGGCGGTCTCAGATATATCTGGGGGCCGCCAGGCCTATAAGGAGGCCACATAGTAGACTACACTCCTGTTTTTGTCTTTTTGTGGGGAAGGTTGTATGTGGTTTGGAACCTTCCATTTTGGGGGGAAAATTTGAATTTCAAATTTTAAGTTTTTAATAAAACTTTTCTTTTAATTAGAAAATATTTTGTATAATTAATTTTGTGAAATTCTTTTGTAAAAATGTGATGGATAAGAGAAAAATATTTTCGTGATCACTAATCATCCTTAATGATTTGTTTGTTCATACCTTAAGTGATTACTAATCTTAGAAATGGAATTTTACGATTAATAATTTGTAAACGTTTAATTTTATCATAAATGTTTTTACGTTTTGTTATTATCAAAACGTTGAGAGGTCGAAAAATATAAATAACTTTTTTAGACATTATTTGTATTAACAAATAACACTTGCGAAGATTGATTGCATGCCAGGTTCGAGGAACCTCTTCATCTTCCAACGTTTGTAACTTGTAGGAGTCATTCTCATATGCTTTCGTGACCTTGTATGGTCCCTCCCATTTGGGTCCTAACTTTCCTTGGTCTTCTACCTTACTAGCTTCATTCCTTCAAAAAACAAATTCCCCCGGTTTAAAACTCGCCGGGCGTACACTCCTATCGTAGTACTGCTCCATCTTCGTTTTGTATCTTGCCTCCCGGATGGTAGCCGTTTCCCTTCTTTCTTGCAGGAGATTGAGGTTTAGGCGCATTTCCTCCTCAGTATAGCCTTCTGTGACCATCATGGTGCGGTAGGTAGGGATGCCTATCTCGGCCAGAATGACTGGTTCACTACCATAAGTTAGACTAAATGGTGTCTCCATTGCTTTGTTTGATTGAAGTCTGGTGTGCCCATAGGAAATTTGGCAACTCGTCCATCTATCTGACCTTTTCTCTTCCCGGTCTGGTCTTGATCCCTTCCATCAGACTTCTGTTTGCCCTTTCTACCAGACCATTAGCTTGAGGGTGAGCTACGACTATATTCATTTGATGCATTTCAAACCTTTCGCACCAGTTCTTGAAAAGATCATTTACCAGTTGTGCTTCGTTTTTCATGACAATGATTCGAGGTAACCCAAACTTGGAAATTATATTATCCATAACAAAGCGTATTACCTCTTTCCCGGTGATCCTTACCAATGGTTTAGCCTCTATCCATTAGGTGAAGTAATCAATTGCCACGATCACGAATTTAGCCCCTCCCCTTGCAAGCGAGAGTGGTCCGAGAATATCCATACCCTACGGGTAAAATGGCCATGGATCCATGATGGATGTCATCAATGTTTTTAGGAGCTTCGGTACTGGAGAGTGTATCTAATATGTGTCACATTTTCGCACCTCTTGCTTGGCGTCTTCATGCATGGTGGGCCAATAATATCCTTGTCTTATTGCCTTTCTTACCACGGCGCGTGGACCAGAGTGCATACCGTAGGACCCCATGTGGATTTCTCGAATGACGTAGTTTGCCTGAAGAGGACCTACACACCTTAACATTAGAACCAGGTAACCTTTCTTAAAGAGTACGCTTGCCTCCAGAGTGTACTGGCTAATATTGGTCCGTAAGCAGCGCGCTTCATTTTTATCCTTTGGCCAGATACCTTCCTCCAGGCATCGAATGATTGGGGTCATCCAGTTGTCTTCCTCTTCTTCAACTACAGTGTTGACCTCTTGACATTCTGTGGATCGCTTACTAAGCACTTCGACCAAGCCTTCTTTGGTCAGATGGTTGAAAGCAACCGAGGCGAGTTTACTGAGCACGTCCGCCTTCTGATTCATGTTTCTAGGTATGTTTTCAATGGAAAATGACTTAAAACTAGAGATGTACTCCTTTGCCTTAGAGAGGTATTTCATTATGTTGTCCTTATTGGACACGTAACTTTCGTTAATCTGGCTTGCCACAAGCTTGGAATCAACCTTGGCATCAATACTCGATATATTCATCCTCCGTGCTATTCTCAATCCCGCCAAAAGGGCTTTGTATTTCGCCTCATTATTAGTGCTAGAGAATGTAAGGCGGAGAGCATAAAGTGTATTTGACACCACTGGGGCCTATTAATACAAAACATGCCCCTGACCCCTTCGGATTGGAGGCTCCGTCGGTGAATAGAGTCCACTTCTCTATGTCATCTCTTTCTGGTGTTACCTCCGGCATCCGGAAATAGGATTCTGTTATATCACCTTTCGGAAACTCTAAGAGAAAATCCGCAAGGACTTGACCTTTAACAGCATTTCGAGGTATGAATGTGATGTTACACGCTCCTATCTCCACAACGTATTTTGCCAATTTTCTTGATGCTTCGGTGTTACTGAGAATCTGCTTAATTGGCTGATCCGTAATAACTTTCGTCGGATGAGCTTCAAAGTATCTTCTCAATCTTCTAGTCATGTGAAACAGAGAAAGTGCTAATTTTTCCATAGGAGCATAATTTCTTTCAGCTTCATTCAGAGTTCGACTTACATACTAGACGGGACACTGCCTTCCATTCCTATCGGTCATAAGGATATCACTCACTGCTTCTTTTGTCACTGCTAGGTACACGTACAAGGTTTCTTTCGGGAACGGTGGGGTTAACGATGGTATATCCAAAATAAGTTTTTTCATTTGCTGGAAAGCTTCCTCTACTTCAAGCGTCCACCTATATTTGTGCTTGTTCTCTTTGGTTATATTTTTTAGTGTGTTGAAGAATGGGAGAGACATTTCACTGATTTTGCAAGGAAACAGTTGAGGGCAGCTAGCTTCCTGCCGAGGCTCTGCATCTCCTTCAATGTTTGTGGTGACTGGAGGTCAGCCAATGCCTTAGTCTTTTTTGGGTTTGCCCTTATCCCCTTTGACGTCACCATGTATCCTAGAAATTTTCCTTCTTCAACCAGGAAGGAGCACTTCTTAGGGTTTAGTTTCATATTGATTTTCCTCAAATTGTCAAAGGTTTCTGCCACATCTGCTAGTAACATCTTCTTATCCCTACCCTTGATTACCATGTCATCCACATATGCCTCCAAATTCCTTCCAATTTAGGATTGGAACGTCGAGTCCACTAACCTTTGATACGTGGCTCCGATATTCTTGAGTCCGAAAGGCATCTTAGTGTAACAGTATGTTCCTTGCTCCGTGTAGAATGCTGTTTTTTCTTCATCCTCCCTTGCCATTTGGATTTGATGGTATCCATTGTAAGCATCCAAGAAACATTTGTATTTGAAACCCATGACTGATTCTACCTTATAGTCTATGTTCGATAGCGGGTAGTAGTCCTTTGGGCACGCTGAATTTAAATTCTTGAAATCGATACACATTCTCCAAGTTCCATCGCATTTTTTGACTAGAACAGGGTTGGAGATCCAAGTGGGATATTTGACTGGCCGAACTATACCTGATTTTACCCATTTGGCTACGTCCTTTGTTACTACTTTACTCGTTTCTGGAGCAAAGGTTTTTATTTTTTGGCATACTAGCTCTATGGAGGGGTTAACATTCAAAGTGTGTTCTATGATTCGTCGTGGTACCCCAATCATATCGGCTGGTTCCCATGCAAATATTTCCATGTTGTTTTTTAGCAGGGACTTGAGCTGGTCACTACATGTTTTAGAAAACCCTCCTTTTATGGTCACCAGTTGATCCGAGAAGGCCGGGTTAGCCAGTACTTCCTCCGTCATACTTATTTCCTTCTCGCCCTTAGACACTTCCTCTTTGAATACTTGCTTCTTCTCCAAGCATCTGCATTCAATAATGATGACTGTTTGAGTGACTAGCCTGACTACTCCTTTCGAAGTAGGGAACTTCATTATGGAGTGAATGGTGGACAGGATGGCCTGTATTGTTTTAATCCCGTTCTTCTGAGGATTATATTATATGGCCAAGGGCCCTAACCACTATGAATTTCCTGGACGTCCTCCTGCATAACCCCTCATTTTTGAAGCATACTTCTAATTCTATCTTGCCCAACGACTTTGATATTTCTCCAGCAAATCCTACTAAGTCTGTCTGAGTTTCTTTTAACCTAGATTTTATCCCAGGGTTAAGATTGTCGAAACAATGCTCAAACATTACTTCCATCGAAGATCCTTCGTCTACATACACTCGTCTGACCAAATATCCTTCTACTTCCGCCTCGGCGATAAGCGGTTCGTTAGAAACATCTTCTGAGGATATCGACGGGAAAGTTATAGGGATGTTTATCCATGCTTTGTTGTTTCCCGAGCCATTCGCTTCTTGTCTTGAACTGGACTGACCCTGATCATATTGATTATTTTTGCCGGTTGGGGAGCATCCATTCCTTGAGGTCCTCTCCCTCTATGCCTCACATCTTTTACCAAGTAGTTCAGCTTTCTTGATTCTAATGCCATTTCCAGCTGCTTCCTCAACTGTATGTAATCGTTCGTGTAGTGGCCTTTTTCTTATTGATAGTCACAGTACCGATCGGTGTTCCTACTTCTTACTGGATTGAGCATGGGCCAGGGAGCAGGCAAGCGTAGTTGTGTCTTAGTAGCCAAAATCTCTTTTGGGTGTTTAGTTAGTGCGTCCAAGGTGAGGACCGACACGACTCTATTATTATGGTCTCCATTTGGTGGGGGATATAGAGCTATGTAATCCCTTCCCCTATGCGGAACAAAGGTGTCCCTACCTCTATAGTTGCTTCGGTTATCATTTCTTCGCAGATCGGTCCCTTCGAATCGCCAGGAGGGATGGTTTGCGATGGTGTTCTCCTTCTCCTTTGAGGAGTTTAGTTCGAGCATAAGCCTCTTCAGATCGGACGAAATCATCCAGCCTTACCATCATTTCATTTACCGCAACATGAACTTTGTTTGAGAAATGTTTTGCCAACTCAGGGGATTTAACCGAATCCATAAACGATGAGATCTTCATGACCTCCGGGATGCCCATAATGAAGCCCATTTCCACTGTCCACCTTTCTCTGAACGCTTTTAATGATTCATTAGCCTTTCTAACTATCTTTGTAATCTCGTGTGGCTCTTTGAAGCATGCCCTTCGAACCGAGAACCTGGCAGCGAACGCTCCCTCAGATCCGACCATTCAATGATGTTGTTAGACGGAAGATGCTTGAACCATTCTCTGGTTGATCCGTTGAGGGTCTGTTGGAACATCCTACACCACACTCGCATGGGCCACTCCCCCGAGTTGGCTGCGCTGGCAAAACGACTCAAACGGTCTTCCGAATCGGTGGTTTCGTCATATAGTTTGATGTTGGTTGGCATCTTATACTCTAGTCCGGCGAACTCTATAATTCTATGAGTAAGAGGTGTTTTCAGAGCTTCTTTGAAGGGCTTTTTGAGGTCATCGTCTACCACTTCCTTTCCTTTCACAATACGGTTATCCCTTACTTTCGTGTCTTCTAACTCGAAGTCTAGTCGTACGGGGTTGGCTTTATTTCTTCTGTTGTGGTCTTGAATTATAGACTTTAGGACAGACAAATGCCCCTCAATCTCTTCTTTTGTCAAAGGAGGAGGGTTCGCCTCTCGGTCGTCTTGACCTTCGGGACCGCCCCCTTCGGTAAGACCTGCCATCTTGCTGTTTCGGTAGATAAGATTTGAGGTCCCATGGATGGCGCCAATTTGTTTAAGTAATTTACCATTCTTGGAGTAATGAGGAGAATCCATGGGCCTCCCAGTGAGTAAGTTCTTCAGGTATCTGCAAGTAATAGAGAAAGACATGTTAGCCTCGCCCCAGGAGTAATCCCAGGACCAAGCTCAGGCGTGAGAGTAAGTATTTATGGGAGCTAGAGGGCATAATATAGTGTGTGTAAAAGTGTAGTAAATGATACCTGGTTAGTAGTAAATGATGGGGTATTTACACTACCTGAGTTACTGTAGCGATGTACTGTTCCTGACATCTAGGGAATGGTTACGCCGAACTAGCCCTAAGTGTGTTAGGTGGCGAGATTACATAGGAGACATGATCTCGTAATTCCTAGGGTGACGACGTTCTTATGAGTATCGGCTATTGACCGCTGGTCCGAAGAGAGAACTAGTTCTTGGGGTTTGTTGCCTTTTCTTCTACTTGGTCCTTCGGCTATGCCCCTCCGACATGCTGACGTGTCTTCCGGTTGTTGGTCCTTCCAGATATATACGCGGTCAGGGGATAATAAATCCCACAAACTTAAAGAAAGGTAAAATTAAGGTTATGTTTTAATTTAGGGATTTTGTTAATTTTGTGTTTTTTCTTAATCTTAAGGGTTTATGGGATTACCTGATTAGTTTTGCTGGTTTCTTAGGGGGTGTTTGGATTGGCTTATTTTTCCAGCTTATTTAAGGCTTATGGGGGTGGTTTGTTGAGCTTATGACTGCTTATGAGGTTGGTTTGTTAAGCTTATGGCTTATTTATAAGACATGATTTGAAGACTGTTGGATTAGGTTTTTTATAAATTTTAGGGGTTTATAGGATTGCCTGATTAGTTTTGTTGTTTTCTTAGGAGGTGTTTAGATTGGCTTATTTTCCTAGCTTTTTGGACTTTTGGGATTGGTTTGTTTAGCTTATTTTAGTGGGGAAGGTTTGTATAAAACTTACATTTATGTACTATGTATTTATTTGGATTCAAGGTTAGTCGCTTTTTGCCGGGGCAGGTTTCTAACTTTACAGCCATGGCGGGTTAATAGTTGAGATTGTTCGTATCTTGGCTGGGCAAGCTGCTGATTCTACAGCCATGGCGGATAAATTTATAATTTTTGATCGAACCATGTTTTGTTTAGTGAAATAATTGGGTCTCAGTTTTGCGAGGCTCTTCGATGTTGTATTTGGCGTTGTTGGCTATTTGATTGGTGTATTGGTTGCAGCTTATACTGTTAATCACTCTTATCGCATGAGACATTTTTGCTTTGATGCCAACTCAAGTGTTGGTTATAAGAGGCTATGATGATTTTGAATAGGCTCGACTAAAGCTGTAGACATCAGCGTCTTGGCGGGGCAAACTATTGAGTTTGTAGCCATGACGGACGTGTCTGATTTTTTCGATTACTAATAAGTCTGAGCCTCATATTGATTGCTTGATTAGTTTTGTTGTTTTCTTAGGAGGTGTTTGGATTGGCTTATTTTCCCATCTTATTTGGGCTTATAGGGTTGGTTTGTTGAGCTTACGACTGCTTATGGGGTTGGTTTGTTGGGCTTATCTTGGCGGGGCAACCTGTTAGGGTTGCAGCCATGGTAGGCATATCCTCTTTTCGTCCATTAGTGCATATACAACATCTTATGTTATTAGCCAAACCGACAATCACGCCAACGACTACTCATGAATATATGCAACGACCATGGTTGGTTAGTTCTTTATTGACCCATGAGGTGGCAGTTGAGAATGCGGCTACAAGCGGTGTAAGATCCTAAGGTTGGGGATGTTTTTTATTCACTGTATTGTGCTTATTTCTAAGTTTGTTTTTGAGTTTTTTTTATACTTAATTGTTGTCTTTGTTTTGGAAAAGCAGTGAACTTAGGTGTATCACCTTCTGGTTTCCAACAAAAAAAGTGACAACTCATGTCGATATGCGCCAACAATTTCCTTCTGGTTCTTTATTACCTCACTGTATAGGTGAAAACAGTTTTGCCAATTCTTCTTCCAACGTTTTTTTGTGCCAAAATGTTTCTGAATATGTTGTTGTTTCAGGTTTACTGGAAGTGTGGTAAGGTTCGTGTTTATTTTGTAGATAAGTCACAATGTACAGAAGCCTGAAGGGTGAAAGTCAAAAGGAATAAAAAATTTAGATATGTATGATGGTGAGACATGAACAAGTTTGCTATGATTAATTTAATTTCAGTTTCAGGTTTTGACATATATAGTGTATCTTATGTGAGGTTAAAGCTATTTTTTAGTGCTGCTTCAACAACCATACTTTTTTTAGTCTTAATCAATCTTTCGTTATAATGATGTGGCTTGCTGGATGAAGGGTTGTTGCTGAGCAGCGTTGTGGATGTTGCAAATATATCAATGATGCGACCTGCTACTGATGCAGTGTTGTGGATGTTGCAAGTATATCAACGGACATGGAACTTATGTGTTCTCCTCTTTATTCATTCATCCGTTCAACTCTCTTGAAAAGGTAAATTGAAATGGTTTCTATAATGGATACTCATTTTAGTTGTTCTCGATGTTTACTGTGAGTTTATTAGGTAATGCACGATTGCGTTGGAGCTGCCATATTAATGAAGGATTTGTTTTATGTACCCATCAAAAAAGAAGTTTCGATGGGCTGCGGTGTTGGTCGATATGTCAGTAGTTGCCATCGAATTAATGCAGTGATGATGTAATAGTTATATTTAAATGACATTCGTTCTATGTTGTTTAATGATTTTTCTTCTTAACTTTTTATGTTGTAGATTTGATTGATGACCGTTGATCCAAACATTGGTGGTTGGTAGTTTTGGTTAGGTTGCCGCAACATCTCTAATAGACTGATGTTGATTTTCTGTTTGTTATCCATTGCCGCAACATCTCGAAAGGTGAGTACCTGCTTTATTATCCACTGTTGTTGTTTTTTGTTTGTGTAGAAAATTTGGTAATCCGGAGAGTGAAAGTCAAAAGGAAGAAAATTTTTAGATACGTATGATATTGACTGCTTATTCGCTTATTGTTTTTGATAAAACATGTAGTAGCTAATTATTTTTTGCTTTTAAGACTAAAATACACTATTTTGAATAAACACCTTAAGCTGCATATTCCAAATTAGTTCTAAAACGCAATAAGCAAACAAGCAGTTTTGGTAAGCACTCCATAATTGCAGGAACCAAGCAAGATTGTGAAGGATGAAGGAGTTAAGGGTACACAATTCTTTATAGAAGCCGATGTTAAAGGACCTACACTAAGGCTTGATAATACCAGGAAAACAATATCAATTGTAAGATGCTAAGTACCTGTTCTTTCAGCATTCATTAGTTTTAATCACCAGATGAGTCCTACTAAATATAAAGAAGTGGGATCACTTTGAACTCTGGGATTGAGTTTTGTTGAAAAAAGTATTGAGACTAGAAATTTGGTATTCTCAATTGTTATAATTTTGAAGTGTTTTTGAAGCATTGTATTGTTCAAAATCGCAATCTTTTATTCAATAATCTTTGCATTATGTGCATATGTGGTGCATTTATATAGTATGTATATGTTTATACATCCACATTTTAATTGATACACACAAATGTAAATTTTTTGAATTGGTTGACCTACGGATGTAAATTTGTAATTATGATTGGTCCTTAGAGTCTTTACTAATATTTGAGATTTTATTGAAACCTCACTAATGAGTCCATCAAAGCTTGATATGTGATTTTCTGTTTATAGTAAGACAATATAAAAGCATTTAAGTGCCTCATGCTAATTGATTTTTACAAGTAAACCATAAGCAATTAAGCATATATGTTGGTTTTGTGTAGAAATATATTGGAATATGAAAGCTTGCACAAGATGTTTACTTGGACACCAAGTATGTTTCCTAAGTTTTGGTCTTAATATCATGATCGGTTAGAAATATTCATGACCTTATTTTCTTGGTTACCAAGGCTCGATAAAGCTAAATATTTGACAACTACAGGATATTTTTAGACCAATGAGGTATAAGACACGTTGTGTTCTCTCAAACAACAGTGGATACCTAAACCGGGTGTGGCTCAAGCGTCAGTCCGGGACACGCTTATTAACGAGTGCCTGCAAGTGCAAGAACAGTCTCCCCTACATTCTTTAGTCATTTGTAGTGTAGCTGTCGGAAATGCGCGTGCAAACCTGGAGGTCTGTGATATGTTTTAATTCTTGTATTATTGATATTTATATGACTCCTTTTTTAAACTATTTTCTAACACTCCTTTTTATGGAAAACATCGGACACGTGTCAACCTTCTTCATCAAGCTGTAGGAAACGAAAAAGGTCGCCTCAACGAAATCGGCCAGGCTCCCAGATGCGGCCTAAGTCTAATGCACAGAATGTAAGGAGGCTTTATGTGCCCAATCATTTAGACACCGTTGTTGGCAACACTGACATAGTAAGTCAGACTTTGAACAACGGATGCGGGGATTCCAACTCTGAACGTTATTAGTGTTTGTGTTTTCTTTCCAAACTGTAACGTTGAACTCAACAAAGATTTTACAAATTGTACACATTTGATTCACTTACTCATTTAGGAATGTGGCATATGCCAACACTCCACCGCAAAGCACGGGTTTAAAAACTCGTTATAAAAAATTACTAGGAAAGTATATCAAAGTTTAAAAGACATTGAAATACTGCAAAATTTTTAAAAACGGCTACGAGAATTATGGTCAACAGGGGTGGTTTAGGGTGGGTTTTTGGTTAAAATTAAACCTTAAATAGAAAACTTTGGTTTTTGAAAATTGCAAACTTGTTTGGTTTTGGTTTGTTTCGGTTTTGGTTTTTCTCATTAATTGGGTTCGGTTTTGATTTCTTTTTTAGGTTTTTTAAGATTTTTACATATTGATAGATAAACTAGTTAATTATGAGCCATCATAAACCTTAACTTATTTTGTAACTCTTTCGATTTTAATAAACACAAAAATAACAATCATAGAAAGTAGTCAAACATAGAAATTATGTTTTTCAACAACATATTTCCAACAATATAAATAGTAGCATAACAAAGACTTCCACCCGCGCGTAGCCGCGGAGTGTTTGTATACGATTATGTTAGCCTTAAAATATTAAGGTCTAAAAGAAAGTCACAATTATTATAGATTAGGTCGGGTCTATACGTAATAGGAACTTTGTAAGCAATGTAATAGCCTAGAAATGGACTCGGACTCGTGAGTTAATCTAACATTGTATATGTTATGGGCCAAAAGCTCAACCAAAGTCGAGCCCGTCCCATCCTCTTTTCTATTAGGCGTCCTTATGTCCTATATATACCCCTATCCTTAACATGGAGAGGATGTTGGTTGATGTTGTAACTCTTCATTTGCTAAGGAAAACATCCTCCGTCCACTATTTACTTTCTCTCTCTAAACTTTTTTGTATGATTCTAAGTGTAAGTATATGTGAAATGGATTAAGTTTTATCAGACAACAAGTGGTATTAATTGCCCGAGTTAGATTTAGGATGGTTTGTGGCTTATTTTTGCTTATTTTGGTCTTAATATGACACGACTTAGTTTTACAAGATTAAAAACGATTCAAACTTGATTTTTAATGACAAAATGAGTTAAAGTTTGTGTGTTTATGTCTTTAAAACGTGTTTAGATCAAATATAGGCATATAGGACAAAGAGTTGTGAACTTTAAGGATTAAAAGCATTTGTTGTTGAGTTTATGACTTACGTTTTTTAGTTGGACAAATAGGCGAGTCTAGTGTTTTTAGAACAAGTATAAGGCGAGTTTGACCTTATTTCAAAACCCCAGTTTGGACTAAGTTAAATATCCTAGTAGGCGAGTTTGTACATAGGAACATTAAGAGTGTTTGAAGGACAAGTAAAGGCGAGTCGAGGTACTATCTACTCGACTGCCAAAGGCTACTTAGCGTGTTTACAATACAATTTGTAGGCGAGTTTGCACATTTTGTAGGCGAGTTTACAAGGCATTTGTAGGCGAGTTTGTACTTGTGTTGCAAGGTGAGTTATCACGATGTAAAATAGGTGAGATCACGGTTCCTATGATGCAGGTGAGTTTACTTGTGTTTCATCTAGGACGAGTTTAGAAGTGAAAACTAGGCAGTCAAAGGTTTTGTATGCAAGTGAGTTACCGGAATAAATCACAAGGCGTGGTTAAGGGTTATAACCTCAAGGTGAGTTACGGGTTTTATATCTAAGGTGAGTCACGAGATTGAAACACAAAGAACTAGGCAATTTGAACGTGTTCTATAGGCGAGTTAAAGGTGTATCACCACGCATTCAACTCAGGTCAATACCGAGTTAGGGCTTCATCAATTAACAAGCCCAAAGAAAGTTACACCGGTTACCCTACACGAACAAACATCATTAAACGTAGTCCTCGTTAACTACAACTCATTTCCACCGTGGATCCATCGTTACCAAAACTTTAACGACCGTTAACAAGATTCAAATCACAAAATCAACAACAAACAAAACCACAACACATCTTTTATCTACTTAAGAGCTAATTTTTTAGCATATCACTTACAATACATCCTTCATCATGACTTCATCAAACAAAACACAATGCAAATGACGTCAAAAGCAACGGTTCTAAAGGAACATCTACCAATTCTTCTCTAAGGTATCTATGCACAAAGGCAATCACTTTTCTATGATACGTCGACTGAAACCAAACTAGAAAACTAACTCAGGAAATGTCAATTCGAGGTCCTTATGAATTAACCAAATCACCACTTCAGCAGCTCCAACAGGATGGTGAAATCTAACTCAAGACAGTATTACTAAAGAAGAAACTTATGAGAATACAAGTCCTGAGAAACCAGCTTTAGTTGATGCTGAAGCAAAAGCAGTTCATATGATACTCAATGGGATTGGTAATGACATATACTCTACTGTGGATGCTGGTCTAAACGATAAGGAAATGTGGATTGAAATTGAACGTTTGCAGCAAGGAGAGTCGATTAACATATAGGATGTGAAGACAAAGTTGTTTTGGAAATTATGTAAGTTCACTTCAAGGGACGAGGAATCAGTTGAATCATACTACACAAGGTTCTACAAAATGGTGAGGAACAAGTTGAAGGTAGACACAATGCAGGCGGATGTTTAGTTTCTACAACAACTTCAACAAGAATGGTCCAGATTTGTGATGGTTATCAATCAAACTTCTAATTTGGACACCATCTCTGTCACACCCCTAAAAAATTGTAGCGGAAAGGTAACCGTGGGTCGTGACTTCATAGCACATGAACTCAAGATATAAAGAACGACTCCTATATGAGTCATTTTAAAAGTAGATCGTTGATTCATTTGAAAATATAAGTTTCTCAACAAAACAAGTCTTAATGTTTTACCATAAAAGTAAATCAGTTTTAATACAATCAACGATATGAGTTCATGAAGTAAATGTCCAATGCAATGTGACCTCCTCCTGGAGACTCTACCATGAACTTTAGTGGCAAACCAAATGCCATGCAAATTACAGACCTAAGAAATACATGCTTAAAACGTCAACAATAAAGTTGGTGAGTTCATAGGTTTCAGTAAATATAAGTATAGACCACAAGATTTCCGAGTATGACCATTATAACAGATACAATGTCATAGAAAAAGTAATTACAATTTCACTAAGCTCATGACACCGAAGCTCGGACCAAAGTTTCATGTTGTTATGTGTTGTTGCCCGGCAGGTGTCCAACCCAATACCACCTAGAGTTTCCCAAATGGTATACGTCCGTTTGATTAGTACAGTCGGTCAAGTAAGCGCGCTACTTACCCGGACTGGGGTGTCAACCCTAATAGATCTATTTACATCATTCGTGCTTACACAAAGTAATTAAAGTTCATGATAGTGGGCCAAAGTGGGTTAATGGGTACGTAGGCAATCCGTAATAGTTTAATGCACTTGTGTCCATAAGTAAAAGAAAGCAATGTATCTCACCCCAAGTGTTTCAAAACAAGTATAAACCATGTAAAAGTGGGGCTATGAAACTCAAAAACTGTATCACTAATCTTGCAAAAATCATTCAAAAATGTAAACGAATCCAAATCGTTTTGGGCACCTCCAGAAATTTAGCTAACACACTATATTAAAAGTATATGAAAATAAATTTGCCAATAGATTACCCTAGAGTTTCCATCACGAGCACAAAAGGCGATACGAAAAACTGCAATAGTTTAGGGTTTGTAAAACAAGTTTTAAAATCCATAACAAGCATATGTAGGTGATATAAATTATATATGAGATGTGTAAAGTGTATGAAAACATGAAAATATGATGCTTACAATTAATTAGTGATTATGTATGAACAAGAGACCAATATACCTAAGAACTAGTGAAAACCCTAGTTTTAAGCACCAAAACCCAAATTTTCTTGCAACCCTTTATGTAAACCCTTAATCAATCTAAAATCCTTACTTGAATGCTCCCAAAATCAGCTGAGAATATGTCTATGTAAGAGTGTTGTGTTGCTTTGAGTGGTGAAATAAACTAGTCCTAGTCTCTTCCCTTTATAAGCTATTTAGGGCATGTTCAAAGTATAAATGAGCTTATGGAGTATTTTGAATATGATTTGGGGTGTTTTGGGGTGCCAATGTGTCGTTCAAAGTGAAAGGGAAAGGAGGGAGGAACCTTTCATAGAGTGGTGTTAAGCATAAGTTAGGAAATAGAGCTTTTCAAGCCAAGAAAGAACATGTTGGCTTATCTCCTTTTGTTGGCTAATTTCGAAGTGTATAGACTTACGTAAAAGTTTTAAAACCATATGCATATGAATTGTAAAATATGCTCATGATGTTCATAACATACTTGTTATAAGTAGACTAAACTTAGTCTAGAGTCGGAGTGCGTTCAAAGGTGTTTTTTGTTATACGCGAGATAGCTTCCCGGTTATAGGTTAAATCAAGTACGTATGCGTTCAAAGTAAAATATTTCAAGTTAATATATAAATATTGACCTTGAAAAATGTCGGTTGTCACATAAAGCTTCAAAACACCGATTCAGTCTCTAATAACCAAGATCTAACAACCAGAATACACTGGAACCAACTTAAACTAAAAATCCTTAAAAGTAGGAGAACCCTTAATTTTTTACCAAATATCAAGAATGTACAATCAAGGTGATGCTTTGATACCATGTAAACATAATCAAGCTTAATCTAAAAACAGCAACACCACAATTAATCACCCAACCATCCATCCCTTTGGTGATTATTATTACTACTAAAAGCTATAGATGACTAGTCCTCAACTGAGTTCTAACCTACATACAAGAGAAAGAGTTGCCCTAAAAACGGATGCAACCCAAAAATACAATATCAATATAATAACACAAATACCAAACTATCAAGATCAAGATGATCTTGTTACCGACAAATAGTATGAACAAGAGAGAGACCAGACAACTTTTTAGAGAGAGAAAGTCGAACGAATGAGGTAACCCTAAAAGCTGGGAAGAGAGAGATTATATAAGCCATCAAATTTCACTTCAACCCATGAAGAATAGCAAACTTGCAAAACATAGCTAAAACACAAAACTGCAACCAAACTGTTAAAAATTATACAGGAATAGTCCATGTACTTATAACAACACCATGAGACTACAATAAGAGCTTATTCTTCTCAACTATATTAATAAAAAGTCTCATGTTATATGTGTATCACCCTATGGTCTCATATATTAGTGACAGTGTTAATTATTATGTTATATCCTACACATAAACCAACACTGTATACACATAGTCTTACTGTTACGCTTTGTAAATTAATGTTAAAGCTTAACAGAGCTGTTGAAAGTATCAAGTTTTCTCTGATAAATAGTTCAGGGACCATTATGTCACTCTCTTATATTTTATAACCTTTAACCATTGTTTAGTATGTGTTTGTAGTTGTGTTATATGTGCACGGGCTAAAGGTGTCAATTGTTGATTTTTGGATGTTTATATAAGCTGGAGCCTAAGCTACGGTTAGATATCTGATTCATCTCTCCTTCAAACATGATAAACTCTCTCATTGATTTCTGTTATGATTCTTGTATTGATAGATTAATTATGTTGATCTATCTCTTCTTCTTATTGTATTCAGTTGTATTGGTTGATCATCCTTTGTGATCAATCTTATTTCTCTTTTGGTATTGTAAACATTGATCTTATCTAGTAAATCAAGAGATGGTTGGTTGGATTCGCTCATTACTGTGTATAATTTCTACATGGTATCAGAGCTTCTGGCTCTCGATCTGGTGATTTTGAGAAATTAGAGTTTGATTAATTTTGGGGTTTTTTAGTTTCTTTGTTTTTGGTGATTAATTGGAGGTGGATATTGGTGATATTGTTCTATTGGGTATTGATTTGGTAGATCTGTGGGTTAATTAAAGAAAATTGATTTTAGGGTTCTTGAAACCTTAATCTTGATTTTGGGCTTTTATATTATGGGTTCATCTACACACTTGACTAAGTGAATCATGTGTGTAGGTGATTGATCTTGTGATTTCGCTGCTTATTGCTCTGTAAGTGTGTTCCAGTTCTTTAAGATTTACAAAATCTTGATTGTAGAGGGTGCAAACGAGTTCGGTTAACATCTTGATCCTCCAACTCTGATTGGTGTGAATACCTGCTCTAGCCAACTCCAGTTCTCTCAGTCAAGTTTTTCTTTGTAAATCTTAGGAGTTCCTTGTTCTTGTTTTTAGTTTCTGCTCTATATTTTTATTATATGTTATTTGTTTCTTTGATCTGCTTCTGTGTTTATCTTCTTTCTATGATTCTTTGTTTGTTTCATCATGGTTGGTCCTAGTTCTAGTGAAGATTTAATTAGTATTTTAGATTTGGGTAATCCATTACATTTGCAAAATAGTGATTTCAATGCTAATGCTATTATCTTTGTGAAGCTTACTGGTACTGAAAATTATAGAGTATGGGCTGCTGTAATGAAATTAGCTATTAATACTAGAAATAAAACTAGTTTTATTGATGGTACGTGTGTTAAGTCTTCTTATACTAATAGTGCTCCCCTATCTAATTAGTGGGATGCAATTTTATTGTGCTGTCTTGGTTGTTAAATTCTATGTCTGAGGTAGGGATGACAAAAGCATCCGAAACCGACAGGAAAACCGAAACACAAACCGGTTGGGTCGGGTTCGGGGGTGGGTTGGCAGGTTCGAATGCGGGTTTGGGTATTAAAAAGATTTTTTAGTCAGGTATGGGTTCGGTGACAGGTTTTAGTAATACCCGCCCCGATTACCCGTACCCGTACCCAGACCCGTTTACCCGAATTCGTACCCGCTTTATTGCTATTATAATTAATAAGAGTACACATATATTATATATAATTTTTTCCATATTATTTTTTATATAAGTATATTTATTATCTATGATATTTAAATGTTGTATATGAATTATTCAAAAGCGTTAAATCATTTGATATGGTATTTATTTTCTTTAACTTTAATTTTTTTTAAATATATTAGGGTGTTTTGCTTTATTCTGTCGGTGAGTTTTAGTGTGACTTAATTTTTTGATACCCATAATTTTGTCCATAGGATATTTAATTGGGATACCTGATACCCGCGAGGAAACCCAAAAAACCAATGGATAATATTAACCGGGTACCCAACGGGTAACGGGACCGGTACGGATGTGGATATTATAAACGGGTGCGGGTACGGGTACACTAAAACCCACCCCAAACCCAACCCGTTGCCATCCCTTGTCTGAGGACTTGTTTCTTGGTCAGATTTTCTCTGATAATGCTGTTAAGGTTTGGGCTGAACTTAAGGAAACTTATGATAAGCTTAATGGGTCTATAATCTTTAATCGTTTACAAAAAATTCATGGTTTTAAACAAGGTGAATTAACTGTTTCTGAATAATCATAAGCTTAACTCCTTATGGTAGGGAATTTGATATTATGACCAAATTGCCTAAATGTTCTTGTGCTGCAAGAGAGGATGTTTTGAAACATAATCAACTGATGAAACTTATGAAATTCTTAATGGGTCTTAATGAAGTGTTTCAGCTAATCAGAAGCAGTCTTTTATCTAGAGAAAATCTTCCTGATGTTAAGGATGCATTTCTATTGTTTCCAAAGAGGAATCTCATAGAGGCATTGCCTCTTCTTCTTCTTCTTCTTCTTCTTCCGGGTCTGTATCTAAACCTCAGGTTTTTGGTTTTATGGCTAAAACTAATAGTTGGTCTAATAATAGGAATAAAAGGGTTGATAACAATAAGAAGTTTGGAAATTCTGTCAATACTTGTAATAACAGAGGTCCTAATCCTAATATTATTTGTAAAAACTATAGGAAGGTTGGGCATACTGTTGACAGATGTTTTGATTTAATTGGTTATCCTCCTGGCTATAATAAGAACCCTGAACCAAAGCAAAATTGCTATAATAGGACTTTTAATGCTAAAGCTGCTTCTACCTCTAATGACAATGGTACTTCATTATCTTTCACTAATGAACAAATAATGAAATTGATTAATATCATCAATGAAGTACCTTCTGATATTGTTCAAGCCAATATGACATGTAGGGGTAGTTTCTTTAACAGTAATGTGTTTTCAACATAAATTTCAAAATATTCTTTAATAGTAATTCTGTGATTTGTAAGATCACTATGGGTTGGATTATAGATTCCGGAGCCAATCAACATATGACTATTTCTACTACAAACATGTTTGGAATTATTGACATATCTGATCTAAATTTAACTGTGGGTCATCCTAATGGTACTCTTGCTAAAATAAAATATGTTGGTAATCTCAGATTATATAAAAATGTTGTGTTGTTTGATGTGTTGGTTTTTCTAGAATACCGTGTTAGTCTTTTGTCTATTAATAAACTCATAAGAGATAGCAAACAGTTTGCTGGTTTTACTGAATCTAAGTGCTATATTCAGGATTTGCATCTCAACAAAATAATGGGGATTGGTAGTGAAAATGGTGGCGTATATATGTTTGACTTTCCTTCTCTTATATCTTCTAATTGTCAAACTTTAGATAATCTAACTGCTACCTGTTTTGTGTCTAAATCTGTGTGGCATAACAGGCTTGGTCATCCTTCTGACCAAGCTGTTGATGTGTTACAATCTGACCTCAAGTTCATTAAAGATTCTCATGTTTCCCCTTGTGGCATCTGTCACAAGGCTAAGCAAACAAGAGAACATTTTCCTTTAAGTGATCATATGACCACTGTTATTGGTGAACTTGTTCATATTGATCTTTTTGGACCTTACAAAGTCATTAGTAAAGATGGCTTTAGGTATTTTATAACTATTGTTGATGACTGGGCTGTGTGGATTTATCTGATTAAAACTAAAGATGAAGTTTATGGTCTGCTTGTCAACTTTATTAATCTTATTCATAATCAGTTTAAGTACAGTATTAAAAATGTAAGATTTGATAATGGTACTGAATTTGTAAATAACAAAATGAATGAGTTGTTTAGCAGCCTTGGTATTTTCCATCAAACTTCATGTGCTTATACTCCTCAGCAAAATGAGGTTGCTGAGAGAAAGCACAAACATCTGTTAAATATGGCTAGAAGCTTGTTATTTTAAAGTGATCTTTCTTTAAATATGTGGACTGAATGCATTCTAACTGCTGCATATCTTATTAACATGTTGCCTTTTTCTGTTCTTAATGGCAAATCTTATTTTGAGCTTGTGTATGGTCTTAAACTAAAACTCTCTCATTTGAGAAGTTTTGGTTGTTTATGTTACTCATCTGTTCTAAATAATTCTGATAAGTTTTCTGCTAGGTCTGAAAAATGTGTTCTTATTGGTTTTTCTACTACTAAAAAGGCTTACAAATTTTATAGTCTTGAGTCAAAACTTATGTTTTATTCAAGAGATGTTAAGTTTTATGAGACTGTGTTTCCTTTTAAAATGAATTCTTCTCTTCAATCTGTTGAAGAGAATCATGATGATAATATCAACAACTTAAACTTTTTTGATGAGAAACATTTAGATGATCAAACTTCTTCTTCAAGTCCCAATGTTGATGGAAGAGTTAATTTTACACCCAATGATGAGGGTAATGTTTTTCCTTGGACAAGAAGTACTCAAACTTCTGATGGAAGTGAGGATAACATTGCAACTTCTATGGGTGAAAACACTTCTTCTGAGGGCACTGTCCCTTCTTCTTCTGGTTTAAATGCTCAAAATTTGCCTGAGAACACAAGTCAAGTGCAGCCTGATGTAAGAAGGACTGGTAGAAATGTTAAATTTCCAGCTAGGTTTAATGACTATGTTGTTGGGAGTAGTAAGAAATATGGGCTTGAAACATGTGTTAGTTATTCTAATCTCAGTAAAATCAATTACTGTTTTTCTACTACTCTTAATAAGTCTTTTGAGCCTACTACATATTATGAGGCTGTTAAAAATCCTAATTAGATTGAAGCTATGAACAATGAAATTGAGGCCTTAAATAGGAATAATATTTAGACTATTTGTGATCTTCCTGAAGGAAGAAAGGTTGTTGGGTCTAAATGGTTGTTTAAAATCAAATATAAGTCTAGTGGAGCCATTGATAGATACAAGGCCATGCTGGTTGCCAAGGGCTTTAGCAAGAGGGATGGATTTGATAATATGGAAACATTTAGTCCCGTAGTTAAAATGTCTATTGTAAGGTGTATGCTTAATGGTGCTATGTGCAATAATTGGGATTTATTCCAACTTGATATTAACAATGCATTCTTATATGGCGATTTATGTGAGGATGTATATATGACTCTTCCCCTGGTTTTGTTAATAAAAAAGGCAAAGTTTGCAAATTGAATAAATCATTATATGATCTTAAACAAGCTCCTAGACAATAGAATGATAAGTTGGCTATGACCCTTCTTGAAAATGGTTGTGTTCAGTCCAAGTTTGATTATTCTTTGTTCACTAAGAAGTATGATAAAGTGTTTATTACTCTTCTTGTCTATGTGGATGATATTGTGATAACTGGTAATGATTTGGCTAAAATTAAGAAGTTTAAAATATTTCTTAAGTCTAAATTTCAAATTAAAGACTTAAGAAAAATGAAATATTTTCTTGGTATTGAAGTTTTGGATAATAAGAGGGTATTTGTCTAAATTAAAAGAAGTATTGTCTTGAGCTTTTACATGAATATAGTTTACTTGTTGCTAAACATGTTGATACTCCTTTGTTTGAAAATACTACTCTTAATCATATTGAAACTGATGATGATCATTTGCTTGATAACATTAGAAATTATAAGAAGCTTGTGGGTAAGCTTATATATCTTACTAACACAAGGCCTGATATATCTTATGTTGTGCCTTGTTTAAGTCAGTATATGCATGCTCATCTTGTGTCACACTTGGATGCTGCCATGAGAGTCTTAAGATATCTTAAGGGTTCTCCAGGGAGAGGTATTCAAATTAACAAGAGTGGTAATCTCAAACTGAGAGCTTATGCTGATTCTGACTGGGCTAGATGTCCAGCTACAAGGAAGTATGTTTCAGGTTATTGTGTGTTTCTAGGTGACTCTTTGGTAACCTGGAAAAGTAAAAAGCAATCTACTTTGTCCAAGTCATTTGTAGAGGCAGAATATAGAAGCATGGCTTCTGCTACTTGTGAGGTTATTTGGTTATCTAACTTGTTGGGTGATATGGGTGTAAAAAACCTATTACCTGTTGTCATGTATTGTGATAACAGTTCAGCTTTGCAAATTGCTGCAAACCCTGTATTTCATGAAAAATCTAAACATTTTGAAATTGATGTCTATTTGGTGAGAGAGAAAGTTTTTAGTGGTGTTATCAAAACTGAGAAAATTCATACTTCTCAGCAAATTGCTGATGTGCTTATGAAGACATTGGATATTGAGCAACCTAAAATTCTGTGTGATAAACTTGGAATGTTGGACATGTTCAAGGTTGAAAAACTTGAGGGAGGGTGTTGAAAGTATCAAGTTTTCCCTGATAAATAGTTCAGGGACCATTATGTCATTCTCTTATTCTTTCTAACCTTTAACCATTGTTTAGTCTGTGTTTGTAGTTGTGTTATATGTGCAGGGGCTAAAGGTGTCAACTAGGGGTGTAAACAAGCCAAGTCGAGCCGAGTACTACCAAGCTCGAGCTCGACTCGAATACTAAAACTCGAGCTCGAAACTCGACTCGAGCTCGGTCGAGTTTTATATTTTGAGCTTGAGCTCGACTCGTCATATAAAACTCGAGCTCGAAACTCGACCCGAGCTTGATTATTTTCACATTTCATGCTCGAACTCGATAAATACTCGGCATATCAAGCTCGACTCGACTCGATTCACGTATATAAAAGGGTAAAAGTGTAATTTAATTGAAGCTCGATAAGGCTCGCGAGCTTTACGAGCCGAGTATTTTGGAGCTCGAACTCGACTCGAAAATATACTCGAGTAGCTCGAACTCGAGCTCGACTCGTTTAGATCAAGTCGATTTCGAGTTGTTTACGAGTCGATCTCGAGTAACTCGCGAGTTGTCTCGTCTCGTTTACACCCCTAGTGTCAACTGTTGATTTTTGGATGCCTATATAAGCTGGAGCCTAGGCTAGGGTTGGATATCTGATTCGTCTCTCTCAAACGTGATTAACTCTCTCAATGATTTCTGTTGTGATTCTTGTATTGATAGATCAATCATCTTGATCTATCTTTTCTTTTTATTGTATTCAGTTGTATTGATTGATAATCCTTTGTGATCAATCTTATTTCTCTTTCCGTATTGTAAACATTGATCTTTTTTTGGGTAATTCCTCGATAAATTTTATTACTCCAAAAAACATTTAAGTACAAAGGATGAGGGTGAGTCCCACATCTCCGTCCGTTACATAGGCAAAACTACTTCCTTATAGGAAGGTACACAAAGTGACTAGACTACAAAAGAAATAAGAAACTATTTCTTCCTACGACCATGAACTCCGATATCCAAATTATCGCATATATCTTGAATTTTGTCAGGAATATCCTGGCCATTGATCGTATCTAGTAAATCAAGGGGTGGTTGGTTGGATTCGCTCATTACTGTGTATAATTTCTACAAGAGCCAGGGTCTCCGCAACTCAACAAATAATATGTTTTTAACATATATCAAATGCATTACTAATACTATTAATAATATGCAAAGGAGTACACCCAACCGTATTCATTTGAAATATAATCTCAAACATAACTTTGTGACGAAATGCCCATATATACATCAGCGAAATCCAATTGCCAGATCAGCAGAAAATACCATTTCCCACGAAGTTGAACATCTTTCACTTTTTGCATTCAAGCTTATAACGAAACGTGAATTTGATCACTTATTTATCACTTGTTGTAAGTAAGACATATGTATAGCACAAGTCTCTTTGATTCAAAGATGAAGCAAGCATCGTAATGATTCTCCGTCAATGAGCAATTGAAAAGCTTGATCGATTTGGTTGAATGGGAGCTCGTGAGTTATAAACTCTTCTAACTTTACACCCTCCTGAAGCATCCATGCACATGCATACATGAAAAACAATTATCTATATTTTTAACTTTGATAATTTACAAATTACGGAGTGTTGTAAACTGGTGACGATAATCACAAAAGCATATACTAAAAGTTTATATGTAATAGATAAGAAGAAAAAAATAGATAAGAAGAAAGCTCAATGATAAGTAGCAAGTTAAATACATTTTTAGAAAAATTATCCATGCATCTTAACAACTTCAATACATGAGTATTATTTTAGACTGTTGATCTTATAGGGGCTTTCGCTATAAAATGACTCAAACATGTTTATTTAATAATCCCTTAATGTTGATACGTAATTGCAGGTCACACATGTCATTTCTATGTATGTAATTGCACGGGATTTCCATCTTATGGCTAATAAGTATTGGCTCTATAAGTTCTTACAAACTAGTGGTTCTCGTATTATCCCAAAACTACATACACATTCAATATAAGTAAAGGTACCTGAATACACTGATGGGCAAAAATCGGAAGCTGGGACTTCCCTTTGAAACCACCAAACACTGAACCGGTGATCGTTCGTCCATCAAATAACTCCATGGGATGCAGTGGCAACATTCGTGGTGTCGGATGAATGCCCAATACTATTGTCGACCCCCATCCCTACATTCAAATACCAAACGATGGATGGCATATCATTAATGTATCTAGAGATCGACAAATACATTCATACATATATAGATATACATACGTCGTGTGTAGACAAGAAGGCTTCACGAAGAACATCAAGATTTCCTGCACACTCGAAGCTGAAGTCTACACCTCCTCCAGTTAAGTTCCTTATTTTCTGTATACGTGTGGGTTTGAGCATAACAATTAACCTTAAATACTAATTTCGGTTAGCATTGTGCTTGATATCCGTTCATTACATAACGGATACTTTCAAAGGGAAACGATTTTAAATATGATCAACCTATATGTATAATTTATATATGTACTAGCTAATTACCTCATGTACGGACGTTTTAAGATCCTTTGGGTTTAAAAAGTCCGTCATTCCCATTCTTTGACCTGTTAACATAAAACTTATTTGTTAGTGTATTTTTAAGAGGAGATGAACTCGCATCAATAAAATTGGATATGTTTATGTACGATATTGTAGCAGTCATTCACAATTTCTAATCAAAATTTATCCCTACGTTGTTGATGTCGTCATTGATATCATATCCATACATGTATATTTGTTTCAACAGTAGCGCCTATGATCCGGATTATCTTTTAAGTAATGTGATCATGGCCGATTCGTGCAAAACTTTACTTACATATGTAGTTATATGCTCTAGGTTATACCTTTAATCTTCTTGTCATCATTGATGTCGATTCCTACTATTTTAGATGCTCCACTTGTTTGGGCTCCTTGAATAACCTGTTCAAAATATCGAATGTAAGGTAACATCTAGAAGAAAAAACATCACCAACAATGATAATCTAATGCTAATGCCTAGTTGTTGTATAGCAACTAATTTAGCTCAACACATCTATAAGTAGCCAGTATTACCGCTAATCCCACTGCACCCAACCCGAAAACTGCAACTGTTGAGCCTTGGTATACCCTTGCAGTATTGATCACAGCTCCAAAACCTTCAAACATATATATAAATTACTGTATGTAAACTATAACCAATAGATGCATGATTAAATATAACTATTTAATATTATCAAATATATTTAACTAATTAATAAATGTATACATATGCAAACTACAAACCTGTGGAGAGACAACAACTGAGCAAGGTCATCTTGTTAAGGGGGGCTTTTGGATCAATCTTCACGACACATGCCGAGTCCATGACAGTATACTCGCTGAAAGTTGACGTGTTTAAGAAATGGTAAATGGGTTTCCCATCTTGTGTCAAAAACCTTGTTTTCCCATCATTTCTCATTACGCTTTCTTGTGGGTTAACCCGGAACTTTGCACACAGATTGGTGGTTTTCGACTTGCAATAAGCACATTCGCCACACTCTCCATTGAAGATCGTAAGAACATGATCACCTTCCTTCATGTCATCTACACCTTCTCCTACACTCTCAACAACCCTACATATATTGATATAATTATAGAACATATAATTATGTTGGGTTAATCCCAATCTGCTGGATATAAAGTTAGTTAATAAGGCAGTTATATGTGAAGGGACACATCTGTTGGTTCGTTTGAATCAACACAACCCTTCATCTCATGCCTTTTCATTTTGTATAAATAGATAAACATGTAAACAATCAAGTTGATGATGACAGATTAATAGATTTACTGGTATTTCACAAAAGTTGCAATACATATTTCTGTTTTGGTATATTGTGATTGAGTTTTATATCACTGATCATTAGAGAACGGGCTAACAGTTAGTATCAGAGCAAATCTGGGAGGCCAATGAGAAAGAAAATACAACAAGACTTTATCCTAAGACAGATGAAAAGAGATAAAGAAGCAAGGCTGGGTAAATTCATCAAGCATATAACAAATGATTGCAGAAACATGTTAAGGAAAAAACTTAAGGAGATAGAATTATATAATTTTACAATCTCTCACAACAAATACAAAAGGCACAAGTGTTTCCTGTGCAAACAAAGAGGCCATATCCAAAAACTTTGTCCTGAGAAGATCGAGGCGAAAGATGAAAGGGCAGAAACTCATACAAGAGAAATTGCAAAAGAACCAAAAGAACTCCCCAAACCAACAAAGCCAAGTGTGGAATTGAAGTACCCTGAGTGCATTCACTTTCAAACAAAAGGCATACTCAAAGGCACTGATCAAGGCCAATAGGACGATTTTTGGTACTTGAGCAACAACACAGATAAGCACCTATGTTACAAATTGAATTCCTTCTGCAACATTAAAGAAAATTTTATGGTGAACAAACTTGATGATCAAAGGAAGTTTCTGTTTACATATGGAATGGGTGAAGTGCTAATTAAAAATGATGGCCAAGGATACTTGATACCAGGAGTACACTATGCTCCTGAAGTAACCCTTAACAACTCTCAATTGACTTGTTGGAGAAACAAGGCTTTGAAATTTTATACGATGGTGAAAGATACAGTTTAGAGTACATGTTCAAAGAACAAAAGGGTCAAAACTTAGATGAAGACAACTTAAGGCAGATGCATAACAAGTACTTACTACAAAACTACTAGAGATCACGAAGGAAAACTTAAATGCGTGAGATTGCAGGAGAGAGCAATGTACGTTCGTTATAGTACTTTGAATCATTGAACAGAGATGATACAAGTATTGAAGAAGATTGGATGAGGAATCAAAGGGACATTTATTCAACAAAGGGTCAGACGAACCTTTCACTGAATATGTGCCTTTCCCTGACACTTAATCCATCGCTAAAGATGTTAAGATTGTGAGTCAAGAATGGGTATTGTCTACCATCTTCAGAAAAAGGTTATGACAAAGTGGTAAAAATAGGGATAGCAACTCCGGAAAGGATCAACTCATTATTATTTGTGATCTACGAAAAGTTCATTGACTCTTGGAACCCTATTCCCTTCTAACATCATAAAATAAAACGTGAGTAAAAAATCATACCTTTTGCATCTCTAGAAAAAAAATTGGAATATCAGCCAGGACTGGAGGATACCTTAGGTGGTATTTTTGGGTCAAGATCATTTGGCACCATTGGAGAAATTCTAGGTTTGTCAAAAGGAAATGGAGAAGAGATTAAAAAGTGCTACATAAAGTATCTGGATGTTTTTACATCCTACTACAAAACAACAATTGTAAAGCCGACAAACAAGGATACAAATCTATCCTTAAGAAACCTCCAAGCGAATTGAGAAGAAGGCAAGAGTACTTTGTATTATGTATTCAGCCCGACCAATTGTGACTTTGGGTGGGGAGCGAACTATTTGTAACCGACCAAAGCAGTTTATAAAGGGAAAGAAAAATTGGGGCATTTTGGAGTAAAGTTAGAGAATATAGAAGATGAAGAAAGACAACTAAAGTTCTACATCCTACAACCAATCCAAAGAAAACAGCTGCAGACTCGTCTAGAGCTAAAAGATTGCTCGAATAGGGAGTGCCCATTCCGCGAGCCAATAGCATATATGAATACCATTCCACTTAGCCCAAAGATCTCTGGACAAAGAAGACACTCATACAACATCCTAAAGTATGACTTTATAATTACCATCATCACTTGAAGGACAAACAAGGAACAACAGAAATGGAGAAGACATCTCAACCCTTAATGATCCTTAGGGAGGAAACTCGTTGTAAATTAAGATCATAGGTTTTCTTGCAGTCTTTATAGAAAATAATTTAAACTTTTTTTTCAGGATTATGTATTATTGTATTATCAATTGCAAATTGGTTCATTTCCAATCTACACTTTGTATATAAACAAGCCTGCACGTTTTAAACAGATAGTCCCTGTGTGACCAAATGCCAACATACAAGTAATGGCCTACTTCTCAATATTAGTTTAGGTAAAGTCAGTTATACATGAAAAAGTATACTACTGTTTTGTAGTTTCATATGGAAAACCATCACTAACATTTTCTATCAATGACTCTTCACTTTGCGTATATATAATGATAACAACAGAGAGTGTAAACAGAAAATACTATCAATAAAAAATCGTTTTTAGTAATTACTTCTCGTATTCCATCATTTCATGTTGCTTTTAAAAATAAATATTTTACCATTTTTATATTAATTAAACCCCGTTTTGCATTCTAATCCCAAACACCCCTTCCTGCAAACCAAACTATGGTAAACACCAATTCTTTCTTAGAGGCCAACTGGTCAAGTCCAAACTTAGGCCTTGGCTATCCTAACATTTGGCATCAGAGCTTGGTTTGGTTGCAAACCAAATCATCATATACCAGTTTTTGTTCCTGTTTTTGAATCAAGAAAAAACCATTTAGTTTTCGGTCAAAAAACTTTGCAAAATCCGTTTGAACACACAATCAGAAATCATATTCGTGTGTTCATCAAACACTTGTATCAAAAGGAATCCAACCTTTCTGTCACCCAGTGATCAATCACATCCGTGATTAAATCAACCGGCATCAAAAAAGGTTTTCACTCTTTGCAAAGTTCTAGTTTTATTCAAGAACATCAAATCAGAAAAACAAGATTCAAAACAGAAAACCACATCGAACGGATAACATAAGTCATCATCAAGGGGCGAAATTAAATCATCAAAAAAGGGAACAAACACACCTGTTCTTGAAGAAACAAGACTCACACCCTTAATCGAATCATCAATTAATTCACGTTATCCACAAACGCCCAAATCTTAGACGATTTTTAGATCCCCAATTTTGCGAAACCCTAATTTCGCACAACAAATCAAGGGAATCCAGTGGTTCGAGAACACAATCGTAGAGGACGAAGACGGTTAACCCGACCACTTTTAATTGGCGGTTACCCACCACAAGAAAGGAAGAAGAAGAAGACCAAGTTGTCTCAAGGAAAAGACGCATCTTCCCAAAAAGGAAAAGAGGCGCACGGTTATAGCATCACAAGGACTCAAAAGTGGCACAACGGGTTTTAATAACCCATCAGGTTTCAAAATAAAACCATAAACACCTTCCACCTTTATTTTTTTCACAAATCGATATTAGTTTTATAGATATAGATTTCTTTTGAAAAGTTACTCCCTTTAGTTTAAGTCAGTATCTTTTCAAGGTCCGTAGATAAATATAGTAGCCTAGTGATTACACTGCTTATTATATTAAGGGATAATTTAAGGAGTAATTAACCTTAGGTTATTCAACCGAGAATATAAAATCTCCAAGGATAGTTTAGAAAAACTAGTCCCCATAAGTTATAGATATCCTGTAAGGCACAAAACAAAGGGGCTCGCTAGTATAAGAAATTTTGAGACACTTAGTGTCAGATATTTTTCATTTGGAGATTTATACAACATCCTAGAGATATGACAAAAGAAAGTGGAGATACTTCAAAGAAAGAAGTAAGTACTACTAGTACACCTCAATTCCAATGTCCGATGCTAAAACTCTCGAATTACTCATTATGGGCAATTCGAATGCAAATCATTCTCAAAGCGAATGGTCTATGGGAAATGATAGAGCCACTAAAGATGACTCAAGCTGACAACAAGAAAGATAAGACTACTATCGCATTCCTTTACCAAGCATTACCCGAAGAACAATTGCTTTAAATTACAAAGCACAAAACCGCAAAAAACATATGGGATGCTTTGAAAACTAGACACATTGGTGAATAGAGAGTCCAACAAGCAAGATTACAAACACTCAAATCTGATTTTGAGATGCTACACATGAAGGAAGACGAGACAATTGACACCTTCACAGGAAAACTAACCACATTAGTAAACAAAGCAGCCAGTCTAGGGCATACAATTGAAGATCAAACACTAGTAGGAAAACTATTAAATGCTGTACCCGATAGGTATTTGCAAATAGTTGCATCAATAGAGCAATATTCTGACCTAAGTGAAATGACAATGGAAGAAGCAATTGGAAGACTCAAGACATATGAGGAAAAAATTAAGTATAAGAAAGGTAAACAAGTGGACAATCAAGAGAAATTGATGTTCACACGACACGAAAGCAAAGGAAAGTATTTCAGAGGACGTGGACGTGGAAAACATAGATTTTCACAAGGAAATAACCACGGAAAATTTAAGGAAGAGAGGAAAGATGGAGAAACCTCTCATAGGAACTTTAATAGAAACAACTTTACGAAATCAAGCTATGATACTAGCAAATTATAATGTTTCAAATGTAAGAAGATAGGGCATATTGCACCTAACTGTCCTTAAAGGACAAATGCAAATGAGCAATCTAATCTTGTTGAAGAAGACTTAGAACCAGCCTTATTAATGGCAATATTAGAAGACTCAGATGAAGGGAAACAAGTAAAAGAAGTTGAAGAACAAAAGGTCTCACTACATGAAGAAGATGTAGGGTATAAAGAGACAAATATGGATAGTCTATGGTACTTAGACAATAGGGCTAGTAACCATATGACTGGAGTGAGAGAACACTTCAAGGAGTTAGATGAAAAGGTCAGTGGAAAAGTAAGATTTGGAGATGGCTCATACATAGATATCAAAGGAAAAGGTTCAATCTTAATAGAATGTGATGACGAGAAGCAAAGAATTATATCACATGTATATTACATTCCTAGCTTGAAGAGCAACTTACTGAGCCTTGGACAATTTACTGAAATTAGTTGTAAAGTAGTAATGGAAGACGACGAATTACAACTTTATGACATGGATAACAAAATCTTCATGAAAGTTACACGAAAAAAAACCGTCTATACAAGGCAAATCTGAGGATAGGTACACCTGTCTGCCTACTAGCAAACTTAAAAGACGATACATGGTTATGGCACGCGAGACTAGGACATCTCAACTTTGAATCACTAAGATCAATGGCTCAAAGGGATTTAGTTCATGGAATACCCGCCATTAAACATACAATACAAATCTGTGATGTTTGTTTAATTAGAAAACATAGTAGAGCGCCATTCCCTAAAAAGGCAAAAGCTAGATCTACCTCACCTTTAGATTTAGTATATGGAGATTTATGTGGATCAATCACACCACCAACACCATCTGGAAAGAAATACATATTCTTGTTAGTAGACGATTACTCAAGATATATGTGGGTGTATTTCTTAAGTACGAAAGATCAAGCCTTTGATACTTTCAAAGAATACAAGAAGACTATAGAAAATGAGTTAAGGACAACATTAAAGATGTTAAGAACGGATCGAGGAGGAGAATTCACTTCAAATGAATTCACACAATATTGTAAAGAAAATGGTATAGCACGACAACTTACCGCACCTTACTCACCGCAACAAAATGGAATAGTCTACAACAAGATGTATGATGAAAGCAACGAACATGCCACAAAATTTTTGGGCTGAATCTGTTAGACACACCATATACATCTTAAATAGTATTCCTACAAAAGCATTAGAAGACATTACTCCATATGAAGCAATCAAACGAAGAAAACCAAACTTAGAAAATCTAAGAGTTTTCGGTTGCATAGCATATGCAAAGGTACCATCATAACATTTGACGAAATTAGATGATAGAAGTAGTAGAATGGTATACTTAGGAAATGAACAAGGATCAAAAGCTTATCGATTATTTGATCTAACGACATAAAAGATATGTGTTAGTAGAGATGTGAAGTTTAAGGAGAACGAAACATAGGATTGGAAAGAATACATGAGTGAGCACATTAACGACGAACCTGAATGGACTGATTTCAAAGTAGAAAACCTTGAAGTCACAAGAGAACATCATGATCAAAGAAATCAACAAATTAATGAAGACAATGATTTTCCTAATAATGACAATGACGGTTATGAATCACCAACAATGAGCTCTCCCTCACATTCTCAAACACCTCACACATCATCAACAAGTTCATCACAAGTAAATCCTCAATTCACACCTAATGCCTCAACACAATCAATCTATCAAA